>OX632368.1:4631720-4714220 GCA_951751655.1 Ophion costatus
GAGCGAGAGAGCGAGAGAGCGAGAGAGCGCGAGAGCGAGAGAGCGCGAGAGCGAGAGAGCGAGAGAGCGAGAGAGCGAGAGAGAGAGCGGGAGAGCCTCAGCGGGCGGGGATCAATACGGAATGTAGTAGTAAGCAATCCTTAGGGACAGCCGGCTGGTAGATAGAGAGATGGCTGTACAGCAGCGAGCATGCGCGCAGGCCATGAGTGGTAGGTCATACCACCTCCACGTATTCGGATTGTTCCCCAAACAGTTCTTTCGCAACCCGTGTAAGCACTGTACATGCTTCTCCCGTGCTGACATAATTTGCTATAACGTGTCGTGTTAATCGACTTATCGTTGAATGTTCATTTTCGGTATTTTCAAAAAGACGGTACTTCTCTCTTTTATTCCAAGTTTCAAGTAAAAAATCACGATATCTTGTTTCTGGTTGTATTTAACTAGTCGTTGAATTTGAATACTTTCCGAGGTAAATAAATTAATTGTTATAAACGCATCATATACATTTGATTTTTATATTTTCCAGACGTAGCAAAAAATGATGGTTTTAATGAAATCGCGAGTCTATGTACTTTATTCGATCCATTGATATATTCGCCGCTTAAAACGGTGGTGGTATATATGCAATTGCAATGACATAGATTGATGACGAGAATCGAGCCTTTAAGAAAATCGTATTTTTTATAAGATTTTAACATATTGCTCTTACTATGCTTGCGTTTACAACTTGCATATATTAAACCATTATACGATATTGAGTTATAGAATTAGCTTCTGATGTTGTCAATCTTCATTTACCAATCTCTCCTTCATATTTTTTCTCTCATTATTAAATATGATAACGTGTCATGCAAGACATTATAAGTTACTCATGTTTATTTTGCAATTAAACGGATTTGACGTGCATTAGATCCGAGTGCCGGACAGCGTTCGAAATTTAAAGGACAAAAAGAATCATCGTTCGCTGTTGATGGGATTTTAGACGGATAGGTATGTGTACAATGTTTCCAGAGTCTATCAACTCCGCTATCCCATCCAATACGTCTTTGCACCATAGATGTGTTGTGACTGCATGTTTTATACTAAACTTAATAGAATCGGCGGACGATGCATTTTTTTCAGACTATTGTGTGTTTACAATATATTTACAGAATATTACAAAATACATTTACAAATGTATTTACAAAATATTGTATATTGTATGTGTCAAAATATTGTATTGTATATTGTATCAAAATATTGCATTCTTAAATCTCCGATGAATCGTTGAAACAACAGAGTGAAGCCAAGAAAAAGCAAAACACCAAATGGAATACAGGAGGTATTTAAAT
Source organism: Ophion costatus (assembly GCA_951751655.1). Lineage (NCBI taxonomy): Eukaryota > Metazoa > Arthropoda > Insecta > Hymenoptera > Ichneumonidae > Ophion > Ophion costatus. Next base: position 4,633,052 of record OX632368.1, read on the forward strand.
ATACCATTCATTTTTTGGTTAATCATTAAATGTTCATTAAGCAATACACTATTCATGTATACATGTAATAATTTCACATTAAAGGCAAAGAAATGTTGCAAATTGTTTTGTGTATGTTCCACACAACAGCACTACCGACATTAATTGCGGCCACTTGACTAAACTAAAATTCCTTAATTTCAGGACTTACTAAGAATATGCGCTCGATACTCCTGCATTACTTGACGTTAATGTCGATGTACACATTACTAAGGCAACTTTTGTAATCAATATGAACTTGAATATTGAAGCGTTGAGTGTTTTATTGAGGTGATCTTTAATGCAATTAGTTTTTGTGGAATCAGCTTCCAACCTGCTCACTATGCTCAGGCATTATTAGTTTTGATAATTTCCACCTGTTCGCCTTACTTACGAAGAAATAACAGACAGAAAGAAATATTTCACTCTATCCTTTTAATAATGTCCTTGTCAAGTCAAGGACGAGTTTCAACTTTTTCCTTTTAAAAATATTTCTTGTACACAAACTTTGAAGCGCATTATTAGCGCAAATACTACATTAGTGAATCATAATTGAGTAAACACTCCCGTGACTACATTTATGGTTTCAAAACCTGCTTCAATATCAATGAACCATTGATGCGAATGAATAATCGATGAAGTGTTTGGTCAAACTTACGTTTTATGATGTGTAGAACCGGTATGATTTCACCTATAGAGAGCCAGAACAACGTGCAAAAAATTGATTCTTCATTAATAACCTTTAAATTTATTTTCAATTTAAGAGGGAAGCTTAATAATAAATGTAACGTCAAAACAAACTCAACTACCGTGTAATATCAATAACAAAACTTCCATAGTGTTTACTTAAAGTCATGTTGCAATCGATTTACAAATGTTGCCGGAGTGTCGTATTAAAATCCTGACCGGATTCAACTTCCAGTTAACGGCGTGCACATCGAGCACTCTTAAATATACCTTGCACACGAAGCAAGATAATATCAAATCATTCGAAAACTATACCGGTTGCATTTCCATATTAAATAAATGGTATTCTTAATACCCAACTGCCCAGAGTCGAGGTACGAGATAGGAGACTTCATGGCTTTTTCGAAACGGTAATACAAATAGCGTTACTACTATCAGCAACTTTTTTTTAATGTGGATCTAGTTACCTATTACCGGTACTGCCTATTACGCATAATTTTAACTGCCGTGAGCATAGCATGGTGTTGCGAGGAAACATGTAGTTAGAATAAGATCGCCCGACGTTAGCCTAGGCGTAAACGAATGAGCTTAGTAAAATATATCCCTGAAATACAAGTCGGTACCAACTTCGTAATATAAAATCTGTTTTTGAAATGTTGTGATACTCATATGGTTTTGGATCGTGGTATTCATTAATATTATTCTTAAGACGTCAAAATTTATCCCAAATTCTTCTATGAAAGACCCGGAGTGACCGTACACATTTCCCTATAAAAACCCGATGCAGAAAATAACATAACGATGCTTGGTAATTTATTTATAATGACGGACCTTAAAAATGTATAAAGCAAGCTACCAGACAACCCGGGTAGCTAGCCGTTTAATGTCAATGCAAGGGAAAATTTATACTTAAATATTACTAATGAGTTCCTATCGGCCTGAAAACCAGTGAGACACTGCATCTCTGTATCTCGCTAACGCTGGGGCAGTGATGCTTAAGGGGAGGTACCTGAGTAAACGGTGAGAAAAACAGGTAAACTTCCGGAATGTTTATCTTAAAAACAAATGTTTCGATTGGATCCGGGTTTTTTTATTGGAAAATATGGCAAGATTACGATTTCCGGGGCGCTAAGATCTAACGACTGAATCATATGCATTGTGATGAAAGAAATCGAAAGTACAGAATAAAATTTTTTCGATATCTCGCTTGGTTTTCGAGATATCGATATATATTGACTTTTTTCATTTTTTTAAATATCTCGGTAAACATGCAGTTTTCGGAAAAATGATAAGAGACATGTTTTGTAGGAAATTAAATTTCCTGCAAAAAAGGTCCTACACAAAATTTTGAACAACACACACTCACACACTACCAGTACAGAAAACAATGCCGTGAACAAGCATACAAAGACAACCTCGGCTCCCAAATGATGCAATTTCTTCTCGACGCTAAGAAAGTATACCCGGGCGTAGTTAACGGTATGAGACCAGAAGGACGCTTCTTGAAAGAATTTGATCCTCCAACTGTAGAAAGCGAGAATCTCGAAAAAGTGATTCCACCAAAACGATCTCGTACCATCACGATCGACGAGCAATTGGAAGAAGCATCGGACGATGATCTCACTGATTTCGACTTCACACCTAATATGGACGAGGCACACACACACGCACACACATCTTTTAAGGGAGCTTTCCAGTGTGAAATTTTCAAAAAATCGATTTTTTTTTTTTGCTTTATCGAATAGTATCCACTCTTCCGAATATTCCCTGAAATTTTCATGCCGAAATTCAGATTATTTCGGTTACTGTACAGCATTTCTTGGAAGAAGGCAACGGAGCGCTCCAGCTACAGCGAAACTTTGAACGCGTTTTTCTCGAAACAGCATTTTTCAAAACGGTGTCCAACTTGGAGGGCAGAGTTTTAAAGCTATTGAGTTGAATTTTTTACACAATATTCTTAACGTCATTGTTTATCGTGCTATGGAAGCTTTTTTTTTTTGACATCTTCCTATTTTTTTGTAAAAAAAACTGCCAAAAAAAATGCTAAAATCGATACTTTTTGTTCAAACCGGCGCCATTTTTGCAAAAAAAAAAAAAAAGCCTCCATAGCACGAAAGCCAATTATATACCGATCAATAATCTTTTTGTGTTTTTTGTTTCAGATCAAAATTGTGACCCCCAACGTGGACACCACATCCAAGTGCATTTTCTGCAACAATTGTTTCATCATTTTTATAGATATTAATTAATAACTAAATCGATCTTTAAAAAATTGTTTTGTATTCTTCAATACCCAATTAATATACAAAAAAAAACCAGACCGATTAGATTATTTTTTCGTTAAAAAAAAAAATCGCGAAAAACAGCGATTTTTCGGGCTGTCACACTGGAAAGCTTTCTTAAATCTTGCTGGTACACACATACACGCAACACACATGCACACACAAACGCAAACCTGACCCAATTCCTGAACAATTCAATATAAATTATTCGAACTTCAACACCTCGTTTGGTCCCCTTAAGAGTCGATTTTCGATTTTTATCACTCTTGAAAAAAGTCTTAATAAAAAATACCATACGAATTTGCATCCAAATCTTGGCGCCCCGGAAATCGTAATCTCCCCGAAAATATGTACATTGAGGTATGTTGAGGATTTTTGAAAAATAAATTCGGTGACTGGATGCGCCGTTGTTGTGGTGGTCAACGGCAGACGAGTTGTTCGTTGTCATGGCTTGTGGTGCCAAGGATTCCGGGAAGTCGGTTGATCTTAAACATGAATACGCAACGGATTCTTGAAATATAATATACAAAGGAGTTCACCTCGTAGGATTTTATTGAAATTGTCATTTTTGATGGAATTGCGACCGTTTTAATTTAACATTCGTTTTTCATTCGCAATTTCCGACGATTTTGGTTGCATAAAAAAGCAATGGTTCAATTAAATGAAAAATCCCTACGTGGCGACAGAGAAAAAACTATCGAAGAATACTCGACGTTCTGCCGCCTTTCGCAGAATAACCCACAACTTCTTCAATATTGCGAATTTCTACATGAAATTTATACACAATATTCCTTGAACTACAAACTAAAAGAAAAAAATCGATTTTTTTTTAAATTTACTCCGGTATCTTCTCTTAAGGTTGTTATGGGGTCTAGCCGTCGGGGGTGAGGTATGAGGGAAGCGCCCTAGCTTGGACATGGGGCCGATTAACTTTTACCAACCGTCAATTGTAAAGTAATCATTATATTTAATGTACGTTTTCGAAGAACTTTTTTATATCTATTTATAAAAATATGCATTTCGAGTAATCGATGATCCCATGAATGTTTTCATTACTTTGTATATTTATTTTCTATAATTTTTCGTCACTCATAATTAACGCGAGACAAATTGGTAGCGGCGCTAATCGTGGCATATAATAATGCTCAGATTGGAAGCAGTGTCGCGAAGTTAAAGGCATTCGCGCCCCGTGCATATCCTTAAATCCTAGAAAGGAAAAGCGTGTACTGAAGCTATTTATAATCTGAAAGAGACCAAATACTTTAATAATTTTCCGATGTTCTGAAAAATTAGCGTATGTCTGAAAAAAATTCCATTGTCCATTTAGTCTTTTTAGACTATTTAGTCTTTTCCTAGAAATTTCCTAAACTTATCGTTTCGGAACATGGATATCAAAGTTTTATCAAGTATTTATTACTAATTAAGAGAATTAGAATAAATAATAATGCCCGTTAAGGGCAGGGTAGGGGTATCAGCGTGAAAAATACTTTTTTGCGAATTTTTTTTATCTATATGAATAGACAAAATTCATTGAAACCTTTTGTATATTGTTAAGTGTCATTTCAAGAACATTCCGTGAAATCTGTACGCGAAAATATCCACAAACAAGCCGGTGACAAAGGTTTTCCAAGAACGCCTTTGGAAAAGCACGATTTGCGGTGTTCACTGTATCTCAGCTTGAAATTATCTGAAATCAAATACCATTAAAATTTAGTCGAAGTATCATCAAATCCTCCCCCCAACGGCCTTTGATAATTTTTTTTTCATTTCTAAATTTTTCGTAGTCATGTAAAGAGAAAAGTGTTGTTTTTCACGAAAAATTCTGCTATTTTGGGAGTGGAAAACCCCCTGAATGTAAAAAAAACTCAAACTAACCGTTGGGGGAAGATATTTTATATGTAGAAAATGTGTACCGACTTTGAAATAAATTGGTCATGTAGTTTTCAAATGGCAGTGAACACGGACTTTGAAAAAGTGGTTTCGTGAAAAATACGTTTGAAGTTTGAGAAGCTAAAGAGTGAAATTTTTTTTTTCAACTTACACTGAATCGTCGATTCCAGCTCCATAGAGTAGACTCCCTGCACCAGCTTCGATGTCTTGAGCCTCTTTTTTCAAGCCTTTGCCTTATCCTGGCTTCTTTGCCCTGCTTCTCAGCTTGTATCTCAGTCCTGTTGATGCGGCAGTTATCCTCCAATCTTACGTACCCGTGAGCGCTCGGGCCAACGCTGATGTTCATATCCAACACAAGGGTGAGAAATGCACCTTCATTAAAAGTGCATGCAGCCACGTTGGATGCAAATTCAACGATTTGTTTGCTGCCAGGTAATTTTTTCGGTGCAATCCTCTAAATTAGCTGGTTCAGACGTTCGTTGGCATTTTGGGTAAAACCTCCAAGACACCTTTCAAGAAGTTCATCCTTGCTCAGATCTTCGTAAATCGGTTTGATTGCTTGTAAGACATCTTCTGGAAGTGAAGTGTAATTGTGTTTAAAATTTTCCACTCCTGTTGTAGCCAGAGCTTTTTGATAAGGACACCACGAGTCCTCGCCGCTCAGGCACTTATCGTGTTGAGGGCTATCGTCTGTCGACTGCTGGTGGTAGTACGTTGCCCAGATGGCATTTTTCATTTTCTCTACAGAATATTAGTATAGCTAGGCCGGTTCTAACGCAGGTCCTCTGAGAGGGTCGCAGGGCGGGGGGTTCACGCGGGGTGGGGGATGACGTCACGCGCAGGAGGAGGAATCAGAGGGGTCGGTGACGTCACACTGGGAGGGGGAAATCGTTGGCGCTGGAGGGGGGTATCGATTGATTATTAATTGATTATTAATCAGTTATTTATTGTTACGCTTTTTGATTTAATTTTTAATTTTATTATCAATCGATTTATTTTTATTTCATATATTTGTGTGAGCGCTGTATAGGAGGTACGAATATCCGCACAAAGAGGAGAGGCCGAGACTACGGCTTCTGCATCGCGAGTCACTACGTGGGGGAGGGCGATGATGTCACGCGCGGGAGGGTTTGGGGATGAGGAGTGGTGGTCGCCATAGATGCCCTAACGGGTGCATGCGGTGAGGGGGAGTCTGCGAAGCGGCTGACGGCACGCGGGGAGGGGGAAGTCGTTGGAGCGGAGGGTTCAAGTTGGTTGACCCGTGTCGCTGAGAGATACGAAGCGATCGGATTACACGTATGCATGAGAAAGAGCGAGAATGAACGACCGGATCGCATGCATATGAGATAGAGCGACTCTTCTGCATGCATAAAGACATATACATTGAACTTCAGCTATTCGACGATTAAAGCGGTTGGGGTTGTTTGGGTGAAGTCCCAAATAAACCCAACCGCCACGAACATCCATGAATATCTATTGAATGTCTTCGAACATCTATTGAACGCCTTCGAATATTTCACGAATGGCTTCGAACGTCTCACGAACGTTTTCAAATGTTTCTTGAACGACTCTCGAACTTTTCACTAGCGTCTTCGAACGTCTGCCGAATATAGTTTAATATTTTATGCTGGAGATGTGAAAATAATTCGAAAGTTTTAGAGCAGATTCTGCACATTGGTAGAAATCATTATACCAACATATATGGGAAACCATTATACCAACATATATGGGAAACCATTATACCAACATATATGGGAAACCATTATACCAACATATAAGGCATTGTAAAAATGTCGAATCAGCATCATGTGTCATCTCAAGGCCAAAATGCCTAGCACACTCGCGAAAGAATAAAATTAAGCGAACGATATTGCGAGCACTTCGTGGATCCTGTCGAAGAAATTGATGTCAGCAAAAACGTAAAGTCTGTAGAAAAATATATAACGAAAAAATGCACATGGCACCAAGGATGCACTCGTTATAGAGATGGAATATAAATCGTGATTGAGGTAGACACTTTCAGTCAATGTTTGAATTTCCGAGATCGCAGAGTGCCTCGCGCAGAGCCATGGCGGACAACATTGAAAACAATCGTTCCGAGCAAAGGGCTCAAATCAGGATGGTAGAAGAGTATGTTGTGTGGGAACAACGATGTGACGAGTATATCAAGTCGCTAGAAGAACAGTCGAATTAAACGACCACGATTATCGATCGGAAATCGTCAATCGTTGGTGGCTCAAATGGCACGACTTGAAGGCTTCAAGAATTCGGTGCGTCAGCATTTCATATACACGAGTGCTGGACATGGCAATCATGGATTTATATGGCGCGAAATTGATAAGGCATTCGAGAGCCGTATCTTGACTGGTGTAGTGATAAATCACGATCACATCGAACCTGAACAATTCCTCAAAGACGCTAGTGATATCGTATTTTCACGCGTGCAAACCATTATCGACAATTACGGTAGTGTGAAAATTAATACCGTTTTTAACGGCGAATTTGTGGCGGGTGAAAAGCGTGCAAATAAAAGCATTAGTACGAAAAAATATGAACTTTTTGATACGTCTGATTTACGCGAGTGGTACGAACAAAGAGTTATTGAGCCCATTTCGACATCACTCGGAGAGTTTTAGGAACGCGACAGCGGGTGATCAAGCGTGATCGAGCGTGTTTCGCATGGTCAGTAGTAGCTGCTCTTCACCCAGCCGAAGGTGACAGTGCGCGCGAATCTTCATACCCACACTACTCGACACTGCGCGCGAATCTTCATACCCACACTACTCGACAGTGCTAAATCTTCAAGACATTGAGTTTCCCGTGACTGAATCAAATAAAAAAATTTTAAATTCATAATGACACTTCAATCAATGTATATACCATTGAGAACGATACTACTCTTCCATTTCGCGTGAGTGAGCGAAAGAGAGAAAAGCAAGTCAATTCGCTCTAAGTGGAAGATGCGCAGAAAAACTTCGTTGGACATTTCGCGTGCATCAAGAATTTATCAAGGCTCGCCAGCTCGCAATTAAGCAAGAAGCATAATCAAAAAGACATCTGAAATAGGTACATAAGTTTGATATAATTTAATATTAGGTTGATAAAAAAGTTTTGTCACAATAATTTCAATATAATTTATTTATTTATATATCTATTCAAAACATTTCTAATCAACAATATATTCGCCATCGGTACCCATGACACTCAACCATCTAGTTGGCAACTCATTTATTCCCTTTGCCCAAAACTGCGGCGGCTGGGACTCAACGAAATTTGAAACATCCCTTCTGAGATCGACGACGTTTTTGAAAGTTTTCTTCCTCAAATATGCCTTCAAATGTCTGAACAAATGGTAGTCAGATGGCGCGATGTCGGGAGAGTATGGTGGATGAGGATCGGTATTCCAGTGAAGCTCAGTAATTGTTTTGTGGATTTCCTTTGCGACATGGGGTCTCGCGTTGTCGTGGAGAAGGTGCACAGTCGCGCATCTTGGCCGTTTTTCTCTTATAGCTTTTGCCAATTCCTGGAGATTCTCGATGTATCGTGTAGAGGAGATCGTCTTGCCTACAGGGAGAAAATTGTGAAACAGAATTCCCTTTGCGTCCCAGAAACAGTACAACAAAATCTTTAGTGAGTTACGATCAGGTTTCGGTTGGTGTGGCAGGTTTTCTCCGATAGGAAGCCAGTACGCTAGACGCGTTCTGTTAGCATACAAGACCTAGCTTTCATCTCCCGTCACAAGATCTTCTAAAAACTCCTTGCGATGATGGCGAAGCAGGAAAGACTGGCAGATGGTTACGCGGCAGTTCTTATTGGTGTCGGTGAGACGGTGAGGTATCCATTGTGCTAGAACCATCCTGTATCCCTAGTTGTGTAAGTGATTTACTAGTGACGGTTGGGTGCAGCCACGTTCTTTTGCTATCTCGTGCGTACTTGCTTCCGGTTTTTCTTTGATGCAGCGGAGAAATGCGTCTTCATCGATGGTCGACGGTCGTACGGAACGTTCCTTATCTTCAAGGCTTGTGTCTCCAGATTTAAAAAGATTGAACCAACGCTGGACTGTTCGATTAGAATCTACGTTTTCGCTGAATGCATCCTGAATATTTCCAGCAGTTGTGCTTGCGTTTGTGCCGCGCCGCCAATCGTAAAATACGATCGCTCGAAGTTCCTCCTGCGAGATCGAAGCCATTTCTGCCCATTAGAACGCACGGTCGTCCTTTTATACCCTGTCACGCGGAAGAGTAGAAAACATTCTAGAATATTCTCGACATAGCTCGATGTCATATTGCGTCAATCCGTTAAAAAACATTTTAAAAATACTTGCGACAACACTTTTTTATCAACCTAATACATCAAAATAATTATATCGAAACTGAAGTTATTTTTGTTTTTGCAGATGTCTACACTACTTTCATTCAGAGCAAAAATTGCAAGCGCACGCTGGGGACTGTGGCCAGATGAACGACTGTGATGTCTGTCTCCCGAACGATGCCAAGAAGTAGCTCACTTTTAAAAACTTCAATCATAAGGAGCGACTTCCATTCGTAATATATGCCGATCTTGAGTGCATTATTGCGAAAATGGATGAACAAAACATGTACCAACACCACGAGGTTTCTAGTATCGCATACTATGTCCATTGTTCATACGATCAATCATTATGCAGATATGAATCGCACTGTAGTAGCGATTGCATTGGATGGTTCGTCGAAGAACTAAAAAGTGCAGCTTTGCATATGAAAGATATTTTATCTTCAAATATCCCCATGGTACAGTTAACATCCGACGAGGAGCTTAAATTTCGGAGCGCGATTAAGTGTCACATACGTAAAAAAGATTTTGCACAAACCGATACACGAGTTCGCGATCATTGTCATTTGACTGGGCGTTGCAGAGGCCCCGCCCATTGCAATGTAAATTTCAAACAATCTTTTTTCATTCCGGTAGTTTTGCACAAATTGTCCGGCTATGATCCGCATTTTATAATTAGGGAAGTAGCCACCGCGTTGGAAGGGAAAACTTACGTGCTTCCAATAACAAAAGAAAAATATATTTCGTTTACGAAAACTGTCCAAACTACTACCGAAGAAACAAAACCCAAATTAAATTGCGTTTCATCGATTCAAATAAATTTTTGACCACAAGTCTTGAGAAATTGGCATCATTTCTGACGACGGACAAACTGAAAATTTTACGATCACAATTTGATGGCCTACCGATGCATGACTTTACATTGTTAATACGAAAAGGTGTCTGCCCGTACGAATACGTTGACCATGTCAGCAGATTGGAAGACACGCGTTTGCCGCCGCGCGACTCATTTTACAGTTCTCTGACCGGGGAAACTATCAGCGCGTGCGAGTACACTCACGCTGAGAGTGTCTGGTAGCGGTTTTCCATTCAAACGCTTGGTGAATATAGCGATTTGTATTTGAAGACGGATGTCTTGTTAGGGGCAGATATTTTTGAAAATGTTCATGATGCGTATATCGAAAGTTATGGGCTCGATCCGGCGTATTATTACACTCTTCCCGGATATACTTGGGACGCCATGTTGCAAAACACGCACATTACGTTTGAATTATTACCTGCCATCGAAATTGTTCAGGAATTAAGATCCATTCGTAATTCTCGAATTGTTCATAATTTTCTGCGGGAATTAGACGAGCGAGTCACGCCGGGACCACCTCTCGTGGCTGTCGTCGATGGCGCCACTTTGCGGGGCATTTCCTTTCATCGATCGCGAGATCGCGCGGCTTTTCCCTCTCACAGCCTCATTCTTTCCTCATCGATTACACAGACCACACGCGTCGTCTCATGGGTTGATCAGTAAACGGGAAATTCCTCATCGCATTTTTCGGGGCCATAGTTCCTCTGAACGTACAGTACTCGGGTCGCAGTTACAAACGCGTAATTCGGGCGACATTACCGCGTTACGGGCGAATCGTCGAGATCTCGGTCGATCCGATCCTTGTACCGCGTGTCGGGACGTGTCTCACGGCGGCGGCCATTGTCCGCCCTTGTTCGGGAAAGTTCTCATCCGGGTCATCAAACCGGGCTTCCCTCAACAATTACCGGGCTAATTTTCCACACGTATACTGTATCGTTGCATCATCTATTGTTAATATATTTTTATATTAGTTTTCCGTACAACGAGAACTTGTATGGATGGGCAATGTGTCAACCTTTGCCTTATGCTGATTTTCGATAGATCAACGACACGTCGAACTTTTTAAGTATTATCCATAACGCTATATTTGCCTGTAGGCTACTTTCTCGAAGTCGATCTCGAATATCCGCAACGTTTGCATGATTCGCACAGTGACCTTCCGTTTTGTCCGACACGCGATAAACTACCTGGCAAGCGCGAAGAGCAATTGCTTGCAACCGTATATGATAAGAAGCGTTACGTCATACACGTCGTAATTTGCAGCAGTGTATTTGTCATGGACTCCAAGTAATAAAAATACACAGAATTTCAAAATTCACTGAATTCCCCTGGTTGCGTTCGAGAAAAATTCGTATGAATTAATGAATAATGCAGTATTCGGCAACACGATGGAAAACGTGCGAGACCGTGTAGACGTGACGCTTGTACCAAAGTGGGAGGGACGGTATGGGGTAGAGGCAATGATCGCTAAACCAAATTTTAACAGTCGAAGTGTCATCTGGGAAAACCTTATTGCGATCGAATTGCGAAATCTGGAGGTAAAATTTAAATGAGCTTTCCAGTGTGAAATTTTCAAAAAATCGATTTTTTTTTGCTTTATCGAATAGTATCCACTCTTCCGAATATTCCCTGAAATTTTCATGCCGAAATTCAGATTATTTCGGTTACTGTACAGCATTTCTTGGAAGAAGGCAACGGAGCGCTACAGCTACAGCGAAACTTTGAACGCGTTTTTCTCGAAACAGCATTTTTCAAAACGGTGTCCAACTTGGAGGGCAGAGTTTTAAAGCTATAGAGTTGAATTTTTTACACAATATTCTTAACGTCATTGTTTATCGTGCTATGGAAGCTTTTTTTTTTTTTGACATCTTCCTATTTTTTTGTAAAAAAAACTGCCAAAAAAAACGCTAAAATCGATACTTTTTGTTCAAACCGGCGCCATTTTTGCAAAAAAAAAAAAAAAAAGCCTCCATAGCACGAAAGCCAATTATATACCGATCAATAATCTTTTTGTGTATTTTGTTTCAGATCAAAATTGTGACCCCCAACGTGGACACCACATCCAAGTGCATTTTCTGCAACAATTGTTTCATCATTTTTATAGATATTAATTAATAAATAAATCGATCTTTAAAAAATTGTTTTGTAATCTTCAATACCCAATTAATATACAAAAAAAAAACCAGACCGATTAGATTATTTTTTCTTTAAAAAAAAAAATCGCGAAAAACAGCGATTTTTCGGGCTGTCACACTGGAAAGCTTCCTTAACAAGCCGTATTATGTGGGTATGTGTATACTCGACATATCGAAAACATGTTTGTATGACTTTCACCACGAATTCATGATTCGACTGTATCACCAAACTGCAAGATCATGTATACCGACACCGATAGTCTCATATACCACATCGAGTCTGACAACGTTTACGATTATATGAAGCGTAACATTGACAAATTTGATACGAGCGATTACCAGATGGAAAATGTGTACGGTTTACCATTAGCCATCAAGGAAGTGCCCGGTCTCATGACAAATGAAAATAATGGTATGGTAATGACGGAATTTGTGGGATTGAGAGAAAAAATGTTCGCTTTGCGAGTCGATGGTAAAAAAGACACGAAAAAGGTGAAAGGTGTGAAAAGGAATGTCGTGGCGCGAACAATAAGTTTCAATGACTACACTCGCTGTTTACAGGAAGAAATTGAAATGACTCGTCAGCAATCCTTTATAAGGCCGAGGCTGCACGAAGTTCACACTATTTCAGAGTCGAAAATTGCTCTAACAAGGAAACGTTGCGAGGTCGATGTCTCCGATTTCGATGAAAATTGGCATGCTTGTAGAATGGGTAAAAATAGGCGACACGTATTTTTTTCTATCGGCGGAACCCGATTTTTAAGGGTTGAAAAGCACCCTCGAAAATTGGGGTGTTTTTCGTTTTTCGTCGATAACGTTTTAACGGTACGCGATATGGAAAAACTTCGACTTGCAACAAGTTTTATTTTTTCATGTACTATACATTGGAGATGAGAACAATGCAGATAGCACCAAATTTCATATTGTTTATTGCAAAAATGTAATTTTTTGAACCGTATCTCCGAGAATTTTCAATCGATAGGGATGTAAATTTGTATACATGTAGAGAATGGAAAAGTGCGGATACGGATTTTTTCTTTTTCCGATATCTCACAATTAAGGGGTTGAAACTGCCTGTCGATTTTTTTTGTCGAGAGCATCGTATTAACAGCTAGCCTTTTGGCATTTCGGTCTAAATTCACGTCAATATACATTCGTGTTATGACGCAATTGCATATTTGTAACATTCTAGCCCCTCCCCCCAACGGTCCCCCTCTCGATAGGCAAACGTTCAAAGTTCTTACCGTGCGACATGGACGAAAATTTGTAGAAATTAAAATGGCTTATAAAGAAAGTACAATCAGTCAAAAGAGTCGATACACATTTTCTCGTTTTGGTGGAACGACACTCTTAAGGGGTCAACGCACCCTTAACAACTTCGTTCTTTCTATACCTCGTGAACGGGCCGAAATAAAAATAAAGTTCGATAGGAAAAAATGGTGTATTCTTCGACCACTAGACGTTCATTATGATAATGATGAGTACAGCAATAAATGGCGTGTTGTTTATTGCAATAATTCGTGAATTACTTGTGAAAAATCACCCTTCAGTTTTCCACCAATATGGGCAGAGGCAAGGATCGCAATCACGGACTGACTTCGTACTTCGAGAAGCAACTGGATTACAATTGTATATTTACGAAGAAATTCTCCCCCGCCACGTACTGCCTTTGAAGATTACAAAACAATGGGAAAAGTGTTCTCACGCTTACTCATTTAGGAAATGTTTTTTTATGGATTATACTTATTACAATAATGATAGTCATGATAAAGGTGTTTGAAACAAAGAGATTTCTTACAGCACGCACAAGTGATAATAGCTGCTTCGCCGCATATATCGCATGTCAGTACATTTTGTGAAAAGCAAAATTCTACCGGATTTTCGAAGTTTGGTGGTCTTTCTTCTTCGTACCCGCTTTTGTACCACGCATATTTGAAAAGGTTTGTAAACCGTGGAGAAGAAAACTGGTTGTGTGTAAGAGATTGTAATTTAACAATATTGTCTCTCAAATGCAGATTGACATCGTAATTGTATACTATTACTGCGTCTGAAAAGTGTTTGACGAAGTTTTCCCATACACGGAAGCCATAAACATCAAGGGGCTGTATCATTCCAGTCGTACCTGCAAGAATTACTAATTATCTAAAGGACTGATTGTCTACAGAACTAATGAAACTGGTGCAATATATTTACCTGCTTGAATGGTTAAAACTTTAATATCTTTCCCTTGCATATCCATTTCTATAAATGCAGTTGGACATTGACCGCTCCAAGAATCTAGAAGTATTACCGATTTTGGACCCGTATTGGGAATATATACTTCTTGGAACCATCGCTTGAAATGATTAGTCGTCAATTTGCCAGATTTCGAAGCCAATAGAAATATATTTTCGGCTCTGAACATAGTTTGTTCCACTCGAGGACCAAATTTGCTGGTAGGTTCGTTTAACGCGTTACCCCCACTTGTAGCGCAAAAAAGGCCTTTTTCATGAATTTTTTTAAAGAAAACTACAAAACTTTTCAAACGATCAATATACCATCTTAAAGAACACATCTTGAAGAACTTTCAGTAATTTTTTTATTGAAAAATATTACATTGTTTAGTGGCAAATGGCCGTCAATGAAATAATGTTTTTATATACACGGTTTGCGGTGACCAACATTGCGGCGAAGTGGATCATCTGAAAAAAAATGCGGATGGATTTAGTCAAATATAAGTATAAACTAGTCTTTAATTGAAGAATTTTAAAAAATATTTATTTTTCACAAAATGGCGGACAGTCAAAGTTAATGGTTCGATTTTAACGAAAAAAACGGCCGTTTTTTGGCGATAAAACGGCCATCTTTTTTCGAAAAAAAATCGAACGATTAAGACTACATTTTTATGTATTAAATAAGCCTGCAAAATTTCAAGAAGATCGGTTCATTAGTGTTCGAGTAATCTTGGCCACCGACTTCAGAAATGCCATTTTGAGAAAAACGCGTTTAAAGTTTCAATTTCAGTTCTTCAATTCACGGATTCTTCTCTTTCAACGCTCATATCTCAGTCAATTTTGTTGGGATCGACTTGACATTTTCAGGACGTATTCTCAGATACTTATACTTCAAAAAATGCAATAAAAACAATCGATTTTTTCAAAATCGCAAGTGGGGTTAATTCCTTAAAACGATCAACATAGGTGCCTAAAGCTTGCCACTCGCAGAAACCAAAGGCTGTATAGTATAACTGTGTGTTGTTGATATTTTCGATTGCATGACTGCCTCAACGGATTTCTGCCCTTCTTTCGCCGATGTGCGGCCTGTATGTAGCTCTAAATTGAATCCACTCTGATCAGAATTGAATGTGTTTTCAGCCCCAACGTTGGCTATGTTGACTTTTACCATTTCAATAAATTCGATAGCTTTGTTTTGAAGTGTATCAGCGTTTAATAATTGTTGTTTTGTTACATATTTAGTAACTTCCGTGACACAAGTCCACGTTGGTTTTTGAATGTCTGTAGCGAAGAAGCGGATGCTTGGAAATTTACGGCTGGTATTTCTACAATTTCTCGTGCACGTAAGGCCCATCGTCGAAGATCTATATCCTGGACAGGCAGCCTTCCGTCCAAAGCATCATTCAAATTGTTTAACGTGTAGTGAGCTATCTTTGTCAACTTTTATTTGTAGGTGCCGCCCTTATTTATACTATGGGCCCACCGGCGCAACTACGACTCTGATTTCACCTTTTTGAATTTCGTTTGAACAGATGATAACTTTCTATTCCCATTTGCCCCGGATCTCCAGTAATCTACAGCTCTTGTCTTGTATTCGTAACTCAATTCTTCTATATCTTGGGTACATACATTTTCATCAATTTTTGCATCTAGGTATCGTTGTCCATGCCGATCTCCTTCACTGTCATCTTCTATTACGGCTGCTTCATGAATTTCATTTGGGGACAGAAAATCCAAACCAGTTTCCACTTCCATTTTCATAGGTTGATCCATCGCTTCAATGATAAGTTTTCTAGATCCTTACTGAACTGTTTTTCCTGTTTGGTGACTGGAGTGCAAGGCAAATTCATAGCACTTATCGCTATGGATAGAAGTTTGATAACGTTCACCGGATTAACGTAAATTTTTATTTGTATTTCGAACTCAAAATGTATGGCTGGCTTCTCCGTCGTAACTGCAGCAATAATGATCGTTGGTGAATTTATATGACTCGAAACCCAATTGATAAATACACACGAAAAAAACAACGACGACACACGCTATTACCAAAACTGCTATTAATCTTTAACGGACAACACCACTGTGACCCCCTGTTTTTTTGCCATTTTTCAAGAATTTTTTTTTGTGGGAAAAAAAGAGATATTCGAAAAAAATTTTTTTGTTTTGTTCGTTGTTTATTGAAGATACATAAAAATTTTTTTTTTAATTTTCCACGCTTCATGGTGACGCTGGGATAGCTCCCGCGTCAGGTACTGTTGCCTCTGCAGTGGTTCGCGGCACGCAGCAGAACTCTCTTCAAAGTCGATCTGAAAAAAAATACCGAGTGTTTTCGTTAATAATATGATATTTTGAAGAGAAGTACATAGGGATTTGAAAAAATATTGATTTTTAAAAAATAGGCACGCCTTTGAAATTAAAGAACGATTTTCGAGCAAAATTTCTTGTCGAAAATAAGCTATAACTTGTTTTATTATTGAGATATCGAAAAAATCCTATGTACTTCGTTAGATAATCTAGTTTTATTGATGCAGTCCAAATTTGAAGTCGATCGGATAAAAATTTCTCGAGTTCTGCTGCGTGCCGCACTCAAAAAAGTGGTTTTGAGAAAAACGCGTTCAAAGGTTTAGGTTTGTTAATTTATGCGATAAATTGGAAAAAAATATTTTTACCTCTAATCAGCGATGCGGGCACCATATAGCTGGCCTTCAAGAAGCAAATAATTGTCCCTAGCATCTTTTCTCGAACTTGTAGAGGCTCTTCTTGCCTCTTTTGCAGCGTCTATGAGCGAGCGCTCCGCCAGCTCGATCCGCGCTGCGTCGGTTTCAACGCAAAAATTGAAACAATTTGGGCCGATAGTTATCCCCAACGTCTCCAAAACTTTCATGAGGCTTCTCAGGCCATCATTGAATAATAATACCGCGATATCAGCTGCAATATCGACGATTTTTTTGCTCCCGGACTGACACTTGGGGGCTATTGCCCAAACTGATTTGTTGTAGCTTTCGTTGTTGTTTTGCGTGAAGCCGCCCAAACAACGCTGCAGCAAATCGTCTCTGCTCAAATTTTCGAAGACTGGCGTAATTGCCTCCAATTACCTCAGGAAGCCTACCTCAGGAAGAGGCGGCTTATGGCGATATTCAGAAATATTACCGCTTGCGACCGCTTGCTGCCACGAACACCACGCCTCGGCTCCCTTTGGGCAATCGTCATGTTGTGGCTCACTATCTGTCGATATTTTATGTTTGATAGTTGCCCAAATTGCCTTCCTCATTTTTTCAACATCATCGCTGTTCCTCCGAATAGCCGAACTGTAATATATGCTCAACTCGTCAATCAATTTTCCGGTGAGCTTTCCTCTGCCAGACAATCCTTTTTGTTTTTTTACGATTTCGCGGAGGCGCGTCCCCATACGTTTTTGGACATGATCGATGCACTCTTTTTTTTTATCTCGAAACCGTCGTATGGATCGGTATTCGATATACCTGCCGACCCTTAGGCGCGCAGCTGCGCGGGACCCCGAGCGTCACGGAGCACTGCACCGCTCCACAAAATATTCACTATGGCCGAAAATAATTATTTTTTCGACCTGGGTCCAACGGCATCTTAATCTTAAATGTATTTTAGATTTTTCTAGATGGTTTTCAAAAAATCGATTTTTTGAAGCCGTCACAGTGGTGTTGTCCGTTAATAAGGCGATTTCAAGGTTATCATGAAAGCCGCTCTTTGCACCGTAGTCGCTCTTTGCGAAGATTTATTTCTTTCGATCATTGGTTCCGCTGTTTGTGAAATTAAAGTTAAAGATAAAGATTCAATTATGCTGCGTTATAAGCTGATAAAAATGTTTGCATCATTCTGTTCATGAGTTGCAGCGGCAACCCAAAAACGCTATAACCTCTGCAGACAATGCCTTCGATACGGTGAGCTGAGTGGAATTTCTTCGTGAATATACAATTATAATCCAGTTGCTTGCCGAAGCACGAAGTCAGTCAGTGATTGCGAGCCTTGCTTCTGCCCATATGGGTGGGAAACTGAAGAGTGATTTTTCACAATTAATTCACGAATTATTGCAATAAACAACACGCCATTTGTTGCTGTACTCATCATTATCATCATGAACGTCTAGTAGTTGAAAAATAGAACATTTTTTCCCTTCGAACTTTATTTTGATGTCGACAACGAGAAAATGTGTATCGACTAATTTTACTTATTGTACTTTCTTTGTAACCCATTTTTATTTCTAGAAACGTTCGTCCATTCCGCACGGTAATAACTTTGAACGTTTGCCTTTCGAGAGGGGGATCGTTGGGGTGGGGGCTGGAATGTTACAAATATGCAATTGCGTCATATCACGAACGTATATTGACTTGAATTTAGAACGAAATGCCAAAAGACTAGCTGATTATAAGATGCTCTCGGCAAAAAAATCGACGGGCAGTTTCAACCCCTTAACTGTAAGATATCGGTAAAAGAAAGAATCCATATCCGCACTTTTCCATTCTCTACATGTATGCAAATTTATATCCCAATCAATTAAAAATTCTCGGAGATACGGTAGAAAAAATTGCATTTTTGCAATAAACAATATGAAATTGATTGCCATCTACATCGTTCTCATCTCCAGTGTATAGTACACGAAAAAATAAACATTGTTGCAATTTGAAGGTTTTCATATCCCGTACCGTTAAAACGTTATCGACGAAAAACGAAAAACACCCTAATTTTCAAGGGTGCTTTTCAACCCTTAAAAACCGGGTTGCGCCGATATAAAAAATACGTGTCGCCTATTTTTACCCATTCTACAAGCCTGCCAAATTTCATCGAAATCAGAGACATCGACCTCACAACGTTTCCTTGTAATCCATACGATAACAAGTGGTATATCATGCCGAAAAGTACGGACTCCTTACCATGGGGTCATTATAAAATAGCAGTCTAAATATTAGACTCCATTGTATATATTGTCATTAAATAAAAATGGAAAGGTATAATGAATGTAGTCATGTAAATTTGATATATATATTGAAAAATATTAATGTTATATATAATGCGAGTATGTTAAAGTGTCCAGGATATAATGATTTATTCTTATAAGGAATGGTGAACTTATACATAAATAAAATGGTATGCTTACTGTAAATAAACTGTATTGAATTTTCGATATGCTTTGTAAAGTTATTACAATATATTATGTTTGTGTATCCACGAGTTTTGAGATTTATCCATTCCCAACCATTTAACATAAACATTTTTGCCCTTTTTGCGAATCATCTTCTCCACGAGATATATGTTTGGATCGGCAACACGTTGCAGTTCGTATTCGTAGAATCCTTCGGCTATCGGATTTCCACTTGAGTCGTCAACTAGGTACGTTACAGGATAAGTTTGTTGCGCCTGGACAATTTGAAACACTTCGGTGGTCAAATTTGGTGTGAACCCTTTTTCAAATATTGTCTTGAAGTTGCTTACGCGCACAAAATCATTGACTTTGAATCTTGCAGCAGCCGCAATTTTTACGTTGCTGTATACGGTGGTTATGGGAGACTTTGTCCGTGAAATTTTCGAAAAATCAATTTTTTTTATTATGGATTCTTAATCTACATGTAAGTAGGAATAAATCTGTTGAAGCGTTTCCCGGATTTCGAACGTTTACGATATTTTAAACACGTTTGAAGTTGACACCGTCAGCGCGCTCTGACCGTCTCAGCGGGGCGCCCGGCTAGCTGGATTCCTGCAGGTCTCAGCGCGACTGACGCAGGTATACAGAGCCTTTTATGCTTAGAAACCTTTGAATAGGGTTCCTACTTTCTCCTTTATCGATTTTGCAACGGTTATTTCAGTCTGCCTTCGGCATTGAAAGCGAAAACGTCGTAGCGTCTGTGGTTTTTGGTTTTCGTTATTTTCAAGTCATTTATCGAAAATTTGTGCGCAATATGCCTCGAAAGGGTACAAAAGATCATCCGAAACAGTACGGGCGCAAAAGATCGCATCCGCAACCCCCTAATCACTGGGAATTTGAAAAGAGCAAGTCGTTCACAAGCACGTCAGCGCAGAAAATTTTACAAAGTGGCAAATTGGGAAGTTATGAACTAAGTATTGATTCAGTGTACTGCTTTTTGAACTTCGTATTAGCTTTTAACTTTTTATCCGATAACGTTTTGTGTAAAGAGTGCAACGGACGAATCGCTTTTTCCATGCGTGATCGACGAGGCATCGGTTTCAAACTGAATTTAAAATGCGAGTGCGGGGAAAAAAGTGTTACTTTGTGTCCACTTATCGGTAAAGGTTATGAAATAAATCGCCGAATCGTGTGTGTTTTCGGAATGAACGGTTGAGCAGGTTTTGTGGCATGATGAACATTTGCAGCGGGATGACGACCACAATATATTACGCTTGTGTAGAAAATATACGAAGTGCGACGAAATCGGTTTATGACATGGTTCTGAAGAAAGCTGTAGCAGAGAAGAAGAAAGAAAACGTTTCTCGAGGACTACAGGAAGATCACTGCATCGTTTCAGGAGATGGCACGTGGAAAAAAAAAGTTGTTGACGCCATGGTCAAATCGAAGTTTTGCCAATCTTGCAGCTTTTGGGAGAAAAAAAAAAGATGATGATCCTGCTGCTTACGATGAATGGTAGGAAACACACGTGGAAACTTGCACCGCAAACCACGTCGATTCCACAGAAAAGATGGAAACGGACGGAATCACCGAAATGTTTCTCCGATCGGTAGAACTGCACGGAGTCAAATACGTCACTTTCGTCGGGGATGGTGACAGTAAAACGTTTAAGGGATTGCTTGAAGCCAATCCCTGAGATGACGTTACTGTAAAAAAAAAGAATGTATTGGTCACGTCGAAAAAAGTATGGGAACGAGATTGAGAAATATGAAAAAAAGGAACCAAGGAACTCGGAGGAAAAGGGGCAGGCAAACTCACAGATAAAGCGATCGGAGAACTCACTAAATACTATGGCCTTGCTATCCGCCGAAATTCAGATTCTGTGCAAGCCATGAAGGACGCGATATGGGCCACGTATTACCACAAGAGCTCCACGGATAAAAAACCCCAGCATGAGAAGTGTCCACCAGGAGAAAACAGCTGGTGTACGTGGCGTAAAGCTGAAGCGTCGGATACTTTGTCTTTATATAAGCACAAGGCTCCTCTTAGTGACACTGTTCTGAAGGCCATCGAGCCAATTTACAAAGACTTGTCGTCGGACGATTTGCTCGAAAGATGTTTGGGTGCTCATAGTCAAAACAGTAATGACTCACTTAAGGGGTTAACCCCACTTGCGATTTTGAAAAAATCGATTTTTTTTATTGCATTTTTTTGAAGTATAATTATCTGAGAATATGTCCTGAAAATTTCGAGTCGATCCGAACAAAATTGACTGAGATATGAGCGTTGAAAGAGAAGAATCCGTTGTGTAAACGACCGGCTAGTCTGCCGTCTGGCGCGCTCGACCCTCCCTCCGACCTTCAATGCATTGTTCGATGAAAAGGGTCGTATACCCGGCATTCACAACGTTCATATAATAGACTGGAATTTATAAAAACGTATTTTCGTTGTCTGTTATGGTCTAAACTCGTCAGTGTAGCTCGAAAGTTCGACTATATAAGACGTATATTCCGCCGTTCATAATATTATAAGCGCAGTTATTATTCATTTTACATTAAAAAATGGATCGAAAAAAAGGTTCGCGACAAACAAGAAGCAGTGATAATGTACGGAAATCTCGACCAAAAAAAAGCAAGGGTGTTTTAACCTCGACCTGGCCGAAACGGAAACTGAAAGTTTCAGCACGTCTGCGAAGAAACTGAAAAATAATATTGATATGACTGTGAATCAACGTCCTAATGTTGAATATCGGATTTTGAACTTTTGGGTTGTGTTTTCTGCTATTTCAAATTTAGTGAAGTGCAAAACGTGTAATGGAAATATTACATTTGAAACGGCAAGTGCAAGAGGACTAGGCTTCAAAATCGTTGTGAAATGTGACTCATGTGCAGATAATTTGATACCATCTACTCCTTTTTTGGAATATTCGTATGAAATAAATCGTCGATTTATATTCACCATGCGAGTTCTCGGCATAGGATTGGCTGGAGCACAAAAATTGTGCAGACTTATGGACATGCCGAGGTTTCTTACCGAGACTACATATTCAATAATTTTGAAAAGTATTTATGAGTCTGTGAAAACATGTGGAGATGTAATATTTAAAAAAGCCGTACGAGAAGAAATTGAAGATACACCTAATGCAGAAGGCGATGCAACCCCTCAATTAACAGTTTCCGGAGATCGATCCTGGAGGAAGCGAGGATATACGTCGTTGTTCGGAGTCACATCAGTCATAGGCTACTACACTGGAAAAGTACTTATTGTTAATAGTAGTGTAATGGGGCCGATTCTACTCCAAAATTCCTACTACCGACATGTTACCGACATTTAGCCGTAAATCGAACAAAAAAAGCGGTCGGTAAGGTAGCGATTTTGGGGTAGAATCGACCCCTGCATTATCGACTGTCGATGTCTACTTACCGACCGATGGTGGGGCTCTCTGCTTACCGACCGATGGTGTGGCTCTCTGCTTACCGGCCGATGGTGTGGCTCTCTGCTTAACGACTGGGGTGGGGGCTCACTGCTTACCGACCGATGGTGATCCCCTCCGCCGACGCAAGGGCGGGGGGTGAACACGGGGACCCACGACCGACTCCTAGCGAGGCCGCGCAAAGACTGACAAAGAGTCGAAGTGCTATTTAGTAAAAGGGACTTCCCCTGCTGCCAGAAGGAGGGAGTGGTGGTAGGAAGAGTGGAGGGGGGCTGATTTCTCAGAAATCCTTTCCGTGGCCTGACGACGAGTGCCCTCCCCTTCCAACAGTCAGCGGGGAGAAGAATGGGGGGGGGGCTGATTTCTCAGAAATCGTTTAAAAAATTTCTGGATGGTGAGTCATCGGGCGTCTTCTGCGGCTTGACCCCCCCCCCCCCCCCGCCGTGCGATAGTTTTGTTTATACATTAATGCGTTGAAACCTGTCAGCGACTTGAGGTGTTAAATGATTATTTTCTGAGAATTTGAAACCTAGGGGAGGGGGTGTTCAAACATTGATTATCCAGTCAAAATGGCGGTTGGATTACGTCAGATTTTTTCTAAGAATTACGCGGAGATTAACGTTTGTGTGTATGTGCGTGTGTGTGTGTGTGCGTGTGCGTGGTGGTGAGGCTTCCGACGCGCGACACTTTTCTGCGCTCGGACCCCACCCCCTGAATTAGTAGGTGATAGGAGGAAATAATCAGATAAAAAAGACCGTTGTTTATACTGGAGCCATACGACATCTCGCGCGCGTGCAAAAACACTCACACACACACACACACACACACACACACACCTTGCCGATGCTGCGCTTGACAAAGACCCCCCCCCCCCCAATCAAATGCGATATCGGTAACCGTCGTCTCGGCCGCCATGAGAAATAAGTGGGGGTGTCTAGAAAAATATTTGTCAGTATAGCCTCCCCGCCGACATGAGTCATTTCAGAGATTTAATAAATGCCGTTTCTCAAAATTTGAATAAGTTTGCCTACGATCAATTTCGAAACGCTTCTCCTCCCCCCTCCCACTCAAAAGTTCCAAAGATCAAAGGGAGTGAAGCATTTAACGATAATGTTCATCCCGGGCGATACGGAGCTGTAGGTGATTCGCGGAAAAAATAAGCTCTTGTCGAGAAGTTGCTGCGGAAGACTGCGCAATAAAAACGATCATGCGGTGCAGCGAAAAACAAAATTCGTCCAAGATACGGGAATTAAGAGTGCGCATCGAACGATTGTTGAGAGACATTCAACAATTGAAGGGGGAAATAGACTCGTGGGCGCAGATGCATTCGCTGAGGATGATATTTGATAAAATTAATTTGGAGCCATGGCCCGCGAAAAATCTCCTCACCGACAAACGTCATTGGTCTAAGGTATTTTGAGAAAAATGTCGAGTACGAGATTGAAAAGAGAGCACCGTCTCGCTGCTTGGAACTCGATCTTGTGTATACAAACTCAACGTTCGAGCGTGCGCGCATACACTCAGGCACACACATGCGCGCGCGTATGAGGTTGCGTAGAGATCTTCTTCTCAAATATATATTCGCGAGCTCTTCTGCATAGGCATTTGATTTCAATTCATCGAGTAGTCGTGACCATGAATGATTACGATAAAATTATCGATACGTTGAGGGGTGCGCGGAACACTTTCTCTCACGTGGAGAAGTGGCAGAAGTTCTGTGACGTGCATGTCAAACTATTGGGGCAAACATTGAAAAACCCAGAGCTCAACGTCGGTCAAAAACGTAAAATTCAATCGAAAATAGCGAAATTGTTGTCGTTGAGGGAAAAAATCGTGCGTGGAGCAAGCAGCGCTGGTGTAAGCGGTGCTGGTGTGAGCGATGCTCGTGATAAACTCAAGTGGGTCGATCTCGAGGCGGCATTCAAAAATCGCATAAAGACAGGCTCGATTGTGAATTTCGAGCACAAAGATGTGCACAGTTTCCTCGAAGATGCGATGCGCGTGGTAGTATCAAAACTCGACAATATCGTGCGCGAGGAGGGTAACGTGAAGGTGAATGTGAATTTAGCGTGCAAATTTCACCTCATGAAGGTGGTTGAAATCATTGAGGAGGAAAAGACATTTCAAACGAAAAACGCAATCATTCTGCGATCGAGCGACATTGCCGACTGGTTCATCGAGCACGTTCAAGCAAAACTCTCCGCAAAAATCGAGGACTTTCAGGAAAAAGAGTCGGGAAGGACGTTACACGAAATCTCACATCTACTTGTGAACATCAACAAGTACGAACCACTGGGAGGAAGCTTGTCCACCTACACGCGTCTCGAACAAGATATACAGATGAAACGGGCCGTCATCAATATCGAAAACAATGACCCCTATTGTTTTCTCTGGTCCGTCACCGCAGCTCTCTCCCCACCACCGAGGAGGCATCCCGAACGTACGACTTCGTATCCTCGTTACAGCGAGGTGCTCAACTACGAAGCCTCCGATTATCCATTGAGCTTATTGAAGATTACAAAATTTGAGCGATCGAATGGCTTATCGATCCATGTGTATGGCATTGATGGCGCGACAAAAGACGGCATTAGTGAAATTGTGCCGATATATCTGAGTAAGCAAATATCAGATAAACCGACCCTTCATCTACTCATGATCAAGGCGGAAATCGATAAGGAGAAGGAGGCAGAGGAGGAGGAGGATGCCGTTCCTAAGGTGTATCATCATTTCGCGTGGATTAAAAACATGTCGCGACTCTTGAGTGTGCAGGCGTCGAGGAAAGGACACCACCTGTGGATTTGCGACCGATGCGTGTGCCACTTCATCACAGAAGAAATATTGCAACGGCACAAAGAGGACTGCACTAATAATTCTCGTGTTACTTTTCCCGAAGGTACGAATACAATATTGAAATTCAAAAATTGCAAGCACAAGGAAATAGTTCCATTTGTCATTTATGCGGATTTGGAATGTTTGCTCGAACCTGTCACAGCACCATAGGCTAACACTGTAAATTATCAGAAGCACACCCCTCACAGTATTGCGTACTGTGAGGCGAATGGCTCATGCGTGAATTAGAAGGACTCGCTAGCTCATTGCACGACATTTTTCAAACTCTAGTACCAATGAGACCTTTGAATAACGATGAAAGTCAAAGTTTCAAGTTGGCCGAAAAATGTCACATTTGCGAAAAACCATTTGCGCCCACGAACGTGAAAGTGCGAGATCATTGTCACTTTACGCGCAAATTCCGCGGTGCCGCTCATCAAAAATGTAATTAGAATGACAAAATTGCCCACGTCGTGCCGATAGTTTTTCACAACTTGTCGGGATACGACGCACACTTTTTGATAGTAGCATTGGCTCGAACCTTCGAAGGATCCATCAGTCTTTTGCCAATTAAACAAGGAGAAATACATTTCATTTTCGAAGCGCGTCAAAGGTACAAGCGTGCAATATCGATTCATCGACTCTTTGAGATTCATGCCGAGTAGCATCGAAAAATTAGCATCATACCTGAAAAGACTCGATCAGACTGAATTGCCCGCGAAAGAGAAATTTTTCTCCACATTGAGTAATGAAGATATTTCGGCAGACGATTACACGCACGCGTGCAAAGTTTGGACTGTCTTTAATCTTAAAACTTTGGGTGAATATTCCGATGTCACGTCCTGAGGGGACGTGGGCATATATATATGTGTGGTATCCCTCCTTCTTGCCTACGCCTAGCGCAATAGCACGGGATGAGGGTTAAAAAGGGGATGTGCTGGTGGAAAGGATAATTTTAAAGAATTTCGTGGATGATCCAATCGTTGAAAATAACGGTTGTGACACTTGTGTTCGATTGACTCGTAATTTATTAGAATCAGCCGTATGGGTTGATCCTATTATTTTAAAGATACAAATTGAAGACGAGAGGGTGAAAATGTGTTCGCTTACATTGATGCGTCTCGGCGTTGACCCAGTCGCTTGGGTGTCAGGTACGGTCGTAAAACTAAGGGCCCTTCGTCGGTGGCCCGAACGCTCGCAGATGGTGTGGGTGTGTCTGTGACGGATACAGAAAATGTTCGGTGACACAGATTCTAGTGTTCGTGGATTTCGCGGTTCGAGAATGGAAAATACAATGAAATATTGCGCGTAATACAAATGTCAAAATTCTTAAGATTATCGCGTAACTGTTAGAGAACTTTCGAAGTACACGATTTGTATAAACTCGAGTTGCAAGACAACGTACGCTTTACAAGAAGGGAAATGAATATTCAACGCGATGGATATCGGTTAAGAAACTCTAGATATGAGCTCGCTGGATTCTGACTGGAGTCTCGGATTGAGACTCGATAAAAAGAAGTTTGTGTGATCGTGGTTGCCGGAAGACTGACTTGGTCATTTTCTTCTCCTAGGATGTAGGAAAAATTGGGATGCTGAGGTGGTGGGAGACTGGCCCCCTGGGAGTGTGCACATTTGGGGGTGCATTCTTTTGGATTGGTGGAAAATATGTATAAGTTGGAATGAGAGTGGGAGCGAGGAGTAGGTTGCGATAGCCACAACCGTCGCTCTATTTCCGGAATTGGAGCTGCGCTTCTTTATCTGGAGCACGGAAAAATATAGACGAAAAAGGGGCCTTGTCGGCGCCAAGAACGCACGCTCGAGATAGGGCTTGTTGACCGAGGCCCGCGAGTCCGCATGGGAAATATCAACGCAGTTTTATGACCGCGGCAACTTCCTGGGTCGGAGGATTTTCTCCTAGCGAGTGTATATTTTAAGGATTTGGACATTTTTCCGCTCTTGGATGGTCGTTAGCATTCGGTATCGTTGCGTCGTTATATATTTACGTCTTTATGAATATCATCACGCATTTATTGCGTGTTGCTTCACGTGTTCGTCTTCCTTGTAACCCGAAGGTTTCCTTTGTGTATTTTTGGTACTCGGACTCTGTTCGGATTACAACGAGACTGTTCGAAATTTTCCCGCTTGTATATTTGTTCTCGATATCGTTAAGACCGCTACGCTTTCGCGTGGGAAGGTACGAGAAACGCTTAGTTATATTATTATGGATAGGCTACGTTTCCGCCGTGGTAGGCCTAACTCTAAAGAAAATATTCAGATCCGTCGAAAAATGAGAATTCCGCTATCGTGCGTATTAGGCTTAAAAAGGCATTGTACGCATTTGGTCGCGACGTGACACCTTCCCTCTTTAGGATTGAGCGTCTCGCTCGATCAGGTTCGTTGAGGGTTGCAAACGAAAATTTAGTGGCACGATAGTATCAATTGGCATTGTCATTGATCGACTTACAATGTGACTTAAATATGTTCGAAGATTGTTGTCTAATATGGCGGTGTAAATGTGATTATCGCCTTACAAGAAAGTTTTTTTTTTTTTAATGTATATATACCTTTTTACTTCACTATGAAATATATAATAGGTGCGCGTTTTCTTCTCTTTCTTTTTCCTTATGCATATATACTTATTTACTTATTACGACTCATCTTACTTGACAAGGTTAAAAGAACAATAATAATGAGGATAGAAAAAAAGGTTATTGAGCATTATGAGAGTGGTTGTTTTGATACTAGAAAGTCTTCTCGTGCGAACTCAAGGAAAAGGAACGTAGATGAGGAGGTTGATCGTACCTTGAACGATCAGAGACGTTAATGTAGAGATCGGGTGTTGCAGCGTTGTCCTTGGCATGACCCTTTGGTTCGACAGAAGGAGCTGTGACGAGTTTATGAAGTTCTTGCCCAGTTTCATGGCTGACGTTTTCTTCTTAGGTCATTTAGCCAGGTGCATCAGGAGGTGCGTAACCGAGTCCTATACTGCACCGACAAGGTAGGCCGACCGGCCGTACACAGTATGTAGGCTGCATGTATGGATCGCCGATGAGCATGATCGTTTCCACAATGGGTAATATCCGGGTGATACCAGCGTTTGCTGTACCGAATGGAAGGAATTTTTCCCCAGGTGCGATTTCAGGTGGAGTCCGCTTGATATTGTAGGTTGTTGTTGTCCAGGAGATTCAACAACTTCTCTCTTTGGTTAACAGTATTTAGACCACTGATGCTCCGTGCTATATTGCTTAGGGCAGCGGGTTTTCTACGGGAAACATTATGCGTTCTCGTACGTTGTCGATATTTTCTTTGAAATAGATCCCATATGATGCTGGGTTGGTGTATCGCTAAGTAGATTTCGTCATTGCCTTCACGATTGCAGGTGGTGTGGCTTCGACCGGAACAGGAATGAACGTGTACTAGGTGTTTCCAAAAAGGTCATATGGGGGAAGTAAGGAATTGCAGGCTGTTTCGCCTGTTTGGTAATATATTCGTTCGAGAAGTAAGGGGATGTGTTGCGTTCCCACGAGTGACAGCAATTGATCGGAAAATTCTTTTAACCTGATCAGATCTCCTTGTATTCTTATACATTAAATTACGTGTACTCTTCCGCCAGTAAGTGTCGCCATATAACTCGGCTTCTTCACTAAATTGTATACAATTTGTCCGAGGCTTGGATCGCTACTATCAAACTATTTTGGAGTATATGACGCTCCCCTTTTTCACTGCTTCGTAGGCGTATCTTAATATAATGGTTTTCTAATATAATATAATGGCTACGTATACAAATTTCGAATTGGTACAAGCAATTATATGTAGGTTTGCGACTGGACATTTTTCTCGGATTATGAAACAGTTCGTTCAGCGAATTTTGAATTTTGATGCCTTATGTTACTTTGTTGGGTATGCATATCGTAATATGATGATTTCCTAATATAACATAATGATTACGTATATGAATTTGGAATTGACGTAAGCGATTATATGTAGGTTTGCGATGGGGATTTTTTTTCGAATTATGAAACAGTTAGTTCGGCGAGTTTCGAATATAAACAATTTCGGGTGTTCTGCACTGAGGATACTGTAACTAAAAATTTAATCTGTTTCTCTGGCTGCAAGTGCAAAGGTGATATGGTTAGATGTTACTGAATAGGTTGATCACGGCCATCTGAAAAACAAGGTCATTATTATGATTATTTATTCAATTAGGATTAAAATTGGGTTTTGAGACACCCTTGTGTCCTCCGATTGGAGACTTGTGCATTTCGTTGAAAATGAGATCGCCTTGTTCAGTCGGTACATATTGCAAAGTTCACAAACATATTTATATTTTGATTTGATTGTTCTTGAATGCTCTTTTCATGGTATTAATTACATCTGCCCAAGTCGAATGTTAGACGGGCTCGATCCTCGGTCATACCCCACCATGCTGACGGCAGGGTTGATTAAAAAAATGAGCCATATTAAATGGGTAGCGATCATCTGAAAACAATGGAATGAATATTATTAATTGAATACTTGCTAATTTAAAATTCGGAGTCGTCGACTCTCGTTGGTTTGGGTTTTCTTTTAGGCTTTACTTCGGCGTTGATGTTCGAATATCGTAATCTATTTTCATGCACGACTCGTGGCTTGCCTTGGTACTGGATTTTTACGTTACCCTTATCTATTTTTTCCAAGACCTTATGAGGTCCCGTGTAATGATCTCCGAGTTTCCCTGGTTTGGGCCCTTTCTGGAGGAAAACGAAATCTCCGACTTTGAAACTTTTGGGATTCGCGTTTTTATCATAATATTTTTTCGAGCGATGTTTTGATGAGACTAGATTTTCGTAGGCGAGGGTCCTGATTCCGTTTATACGGGTGATCAATTCGATCAAATATCCACGATACGTAGGTAACTGATCCGATTCCCTAGCGGTTCGCTTGATGGGATTCGTGCTAATTTACCGAAAACTACCTCGAAGGGTGTGTATTTGGTGCTTTCGTGGACACTTGTATTGTAGGAAAGCATTGCTAATTCGAGCCATTGATCCCATTCGTTATCCTTATCTGTGTATTGCTTAAGGAATTCGGCTAGAGAGTGGTGAGACCTCTCCAGCGATCCGTTCGATTGGGGATGAAATGCGGTCGTTCGACATCGCTTAATTCGGAATCTTTTTGCTACTCTTCGCATGAGGCCGCTGAGGAAGTTGGTCCGTCCCTTGGTCCGTCAGGAGTGCTTTTGGTGCGCCGAAGACGCATATGAACCTCTTTATGAATGCGTCGGCGATTGTCGTCGCTAGTGCGTTTGGAAGTGGAATTGCAATGCAATATTTTGACAGGTGGTCTTGAATTGTGAGGATATATTCGTTTTTGCTGGACGTCCGTTGCATTGGACCTACTATATCCATTGAAATTTTCTCAAAAACTGTACCTGGGGTGTCTGTTATTATCATCGGCTGCTTTGTCTTGACTCTGACCAACTTCTTTAGCTGACACTCCAAGCATTGCTGCACCCGCCTTTGAACGTCCGATTTTAAATCTTCCCAGATATAGTCGCGTTTGATTCTATTGTAAGTCTTGGAAACCCCTTTGTGGCCCCCGATTGGGGAGTTATGCATTTCGTAGAAAATGGAGTCACGTTTTTCGATTGGTACGTAGCGCAAAGTTCCGAGGCAGATCAGTATCTTAACCGGACTGTCTTTAAATACATCTTTTACCATATTCAGCGCATCTGCCCATATTAAGTGCTCGACGTGTAGGCAATGACAAAAGCTGATCGACTGGAGGTCGAGTGTTTCGCAAATCGACTTTAATTCTTCCATGCTCTGATTAATTCTTTCGGTTATTAAAGCGAGCGATGCAGACTGCTCTCCCTTAATGACCAAAGCGATGTGATATTTTTTTCCAACCTTTTTGCTGTAGGCTCGGCCTAACGACAGATCCTTCCAGATAGGGAACTTATTGGATTCTAATAGTTTTTGTCCCCCAGGGTCACAAGGTTTCCCTGTTGAGTCTATGAAGTAGACTAAATTGTCGTTCCGAAATTGGAACTGTTCCTTTGTACTGACGCAATTAGCAATTTTTAATACTGGCCTCTTAATTTCTTTGACTGGAGGATTTTCGTCGGAAAGTTTTGAGTCAATCGAACTGGAGTCTGAATCTGTTGGATCATCGAAGTTAGGAATGGAGGAGTTTCCGGAATAAATGGCAGGAGGTGCCTGACGCCGGTCGGGGACCTCAGCTATTTTGGGGTTGATGCCCTTAGTGGATCGCCTAACACGTGCGGGACTTATTATTTCGGCCTCCGTTTCCTCGCTACTACTCTCCTCGTAGTTTATGGCTTTTCGAGCTCGGCGCGGAGGGTTGTGGGTCCCAGGGCGTGCATCTGTGGCTTCGGGCGCAGGCACGCTGACCCTTGTTGATGTTTCCTCGACAAGTGTGCCTTCCACTTGCCGATTGTCTCCAACTGGGACGAGGCGTTCATCGTTCTTCGCTCGAGAGCGAGTGATGACGTTTATTTCATTTGATCGCGGCGGCGGGTGGATTTCTACCTGAGTGGTAAATCTTGTGGGATTTTCGTCGCTGTCGGAAATTTCGAGTATTTCGCGTACCGCCTTTCGCCATGCGTCTACCAACATTTCGTTTTGTTTCCGATCGTAGTGGGGAATGGTTTTGACCTCTTCCGATTTCTCAACTGGGTTACGCGACAAAGCGTCGGCATTTACGTTTAACGTTCCAGGTTTATAAGCGACGTCGTAGTCGTACTCAGAGAGCTTGAGTCGCCATTTTAGAACGCGTGCGTTGCGTCTTTGGCGGTTTTAAACCAAACCAAGGGTTTGTGATCGGTGATGAGAGTAAACTTCCTACCATAGATGTAGGGACGGAAAGCTTTCACGCTGTGAATGATCGCCATTGCTTCCTTTTCATACGTGTCGTGAAGAAGAGCTGTGCCACGTAGTACACAGGATGTGTGGGCAATGGGTTTATCCGTGCCTATTTCTCCCTGTGAGAGGACTCCGCCTAAGGCGTAGCCCGAAGCATCTGTCGTTATGATAAATGGTTTTTCAAAATCCGGGTATTGGAGGATTGGGGCTTCACACAATTTGCCCTTGAGTATGTCGAAAGCTTTCTGGGTCTCGTCTTTCCATTCAAAATCGACTTTATCTTCTAGAAGATGAGTTAGGGGTTTTGCAATTTTTGAGAAGTCTTCGATAAATCGACGGTAATAACCGGCTAGGCCTAGGAATTGGCGTATGTTTTTGACGTTTTTGGGGACTGGAAAATCTTTTACGGCCAATAGCTTGTTAGGATCTGGTCTCAGGCCGTCTTTTCCGATTATGTGGCCGAGGTAGTTGACCTCTGGCCTGAGGAATTCGCATTTGTCTGGTTGTAATTTGAGATTTGCTTTACGCAGACGTTCCATTAATTCGCGAATTTTCCTCTCGTGTTCGTCCAAATCTTTGGTGTATATCACGATATCATCCAAATACACGAAAAGCGATACCCCTTGGAGTCCGCTGAGTACAATGTCCATTAAGCGTTGGAATGTTGCCGGAGCATTTTTAAGCCCAAAAGGCATTCTCGCGAATTCGTAATGACCGTGTGGGGTCGAAAACGCGGTTTTTGGTTTGTCTTCGGGGTTCATTTCGATTTGATGGAACCCGGAAGCGAGATCGCATACCGAGAAATAATTTGCGTTCCCTAGTTGATCGAGGATGTCTGTGATATTTGGCAATGGGTAGGAATCGCCAACAGTTTTTTCATTCAATGCGCGGAAATCGATTACCATTCGCCAGCGTTTGTTTCCGCTGGAGTCCGGTTTTTTCGGTACTATCCAAACAGGGCTGTTGTTAGGAGACTCTGAATGGTCTATTACCCTCGTCCCTAATAGCTCGTCCACTTGTCGCTGGACTTCGCCGTTGAGCGCCTGGGGAAACCTATACTGTTTCGTGTTGATCGGTAGGTCGTCGACCGTGGGGATCTTGTGTCGGAGAACATGTGTTGCTTCGAGAGGCTCACCCTTTATGTGGAACCTATCTGAATATTTTCAATGATGTTTTCGACATGTTCTAATCCGTCTTGCGCGAGGTGCTCTAAACGTAGGAGAGATTTTATTACTTGGGAACGCTCCGAGTTGTCTTTTATTTTATCCAATGTTGTCTGATAGGTGGAGATTGAATTTACATTTTTACCTTTGTTTGATTCGACAATTTCATCTTCCTTTCTATTTGAATTCTTGTTTCGTTTTTTATATGTTTTTGGTTTAGATTTTTCTCACGACTGGAGGTTTGTTTTGTTTTTCCTTGGTCATCGTTTTCGTTATAGCGATGGCAAGGTTTTATCTCGACTAGGTTTGTCGAAGGTTTTTTATGGGCCGCGGAAGGACCCTGGAACAACGTAGTCGTCATGCAATCTATGCTGGGAATAGAAGAATTGAAAGCATTTACCTCGACTCGGCTGGTCGAGGTTTTTTTACGGGCCGCGGAAGGACCCTGGAACAACGTAGTCGTCATACAATCTACGCTGGGAATAGAAGAATTGAAAGAATTTGAAATTTCCGAAGAATATGATTCAATCTCGTCTGCTGACAACGTTTCGACCGTATCGAAATCCTGCAGTCTTACAACCGGCACGATTAACCTTACGGCGTCACTAGTGGTATTATAAACCTTCAAATGAACCTTCCCGTTGATGGTTGTCACCAGGCAGTCGCCGGCATAGACACCTTCAGGGGCCTTGAAAGGGGCGATATATCCCTCTTTCATCGTGCTATCCACCACTTTCACATGGAAGGAGGTTTCTGAACGTGCGGGAATTTCGATTTCCTCAACGCGTTCGTTTGGTTTTTCAAAAGGCCATAGATTATTTCCACACTCGAAACATTCTATCTCGTAATTAATTTTGGATTTTGTTTAAAAAAATTATCTGGATCCCAACAACCCTGGATAAGGAAGTGGCACATCGTCTGGTATGATGTGAAAGAGCGTTGCGAAACCTAATACGCGGAACCACACGCTACCTAGCGCGAAGACTGGTAGTTCAGATATTCCGTTTAATCTTATGATATCATTTTCATCAATTCCGGTGAAACCTTTTGTTTATTCCTTTTTGATCAAATTTGGAACGGCACCACTATCTAATAGCATTGAAATTTTCCCTGTTCCGGGTAGTGCTCCAATACACACCGAGGGTAGCGTGACGAATTTTTCTGCTTCTATTGTATAAGTTGGGTACCGCCACTCGGCTGGCCTAGAGCTATCGTGTGAACAAGACGCTCTGTCGGGGCGGGCCACTCCGTGCGTCCGTCCGAGTGGTGTTCAA
Source organism: Ophion costatus (assembly GCA_951751655.1). Classification (NCBI taxonomy): domain Eukaryota; kingdom Metazoa; phylum Arthropoda; class Insecta; order Hymenoptera; family Ichneumonidae; genus Ophion; species Ophion costatus. The sequence continues at coordinate 4,668,125 of OX632368.1, forward strand.
CCCGTTTCCCGGCTGGCTTCGCAATTTATTGTTATATTCGAGAGTCCGTCAGTTTACTATGGAGTGGCCTTCTCGTTTGCAATAACGGCATGTAAGTTGATCGGGACTCGGAGCTGCGCTGTTCCTTAGTTTGAAACAGTTATCAGCGGTATGTCCGCGGTTATGACAAAACTGCCACTCAATGCTTGGAGCGCTGTTTATTTTTAACTTGGGGCAATTATCTGCCGTGTGGCCGCGATTGCGGCAGAACTGACACTCGACGCTTGGGGAGCTACTGTTTTTTAACTTCAAACAATTGTCCGCGGTATGTCCGCGGTTGTGACAGAATTGATATTCGAGACTCCAAGTGTTATTTTTTTATTTGAAGCAATTGTCTGCGGTATGCCCACGATTGTGGCAATACTGGCACTCGGGAATGCTTTCGAAACGCGGACGGTCCTCTGAAGGGTTAAGAGATTTATTACGAGTAGGGCAATCAGGGGCCATGTGGCCCGAGGTCTTGCACAGTTGACAGGATACTATAGGGGACCGTTGTCCTAAATGGCATTTGTCCGCGCTGTGCCCGGCACCTTTGCACATCTGGCAGGTCTATACCTCCCATTCGTCCTGTTTCTTTTTGCATTGGTCGGCGCTATGGCCCTGGTTTTTGCATAATTGGCAAGTGAGCAACGAGAAACGACAATTTTCCGACGTGTGGTTATCCTTTTTACAGATATTACAGATTTTAACTGATTTGAGGGGAGGGAAGTTTTCTAATTTGTTCGAGGCCGACTGTAATTCCCGTCGTGCTTCAAGGTCGCGTTCAATTTCTACTGCATGATCGATAGCAATGGAAATGTTATCGCAATGGGGGAGTCGCTGTTCGACCTCCTCCCTTAATCCACGCTTGAAATATGAGAGGAAATAATCGTCCATTCTTTTCTTGAAATACTCGATTTCTAGTCTGTTATCTGATGGTCTTTCTGTGTCGAGTATCTCTGTTCCTTTCCTTTTAATTCGCATAGAAAATTCAGCTATAGTTTCGTTCTTCTTTTGGCAAATAGTACTGAGTCCTCCGACTAGTTGCATTTTAGTTTTGTTGGGTGCATAAAGCTTCTTAAGATATCCCAATAGGTCGTGTACTTTCTCCAATTTTGTCGCGTGAATCATGTCCCTAGCGGGGTTTATCAATCTATTCCGGATCATCTTCACCAGGTACTTTTCGGCTGCAGGGGAAACCACCTCCCTTGCGTCCTCACACCCGGCGACGAAATCCGAAAACGGAACATTTTTCCCATCGAATTCTGGGATTATCTTAACAACGTCTTTTATCAACATCAAGTCGTTTATACTCAACGTTGGGGTTTCTGGATTCATGGCTCCGCCTTTTCGGGGTAAATCTGGTTGTTTTGAAGATTCACTGGGAGGTCCTAGACCAGGAAGTAGTGGAACGTTTGATCCCCTCAGAGCATAACCTGAACTACCGGGATGAATTGATTCGTTTGGTTCTGTATATGACAAATCCTCAGTTATATTTAAATCTAGTGTCCCGCAAGTTGATTCCTTATCCATGAGGTTGATTTGCAAAGGCACATTCCCTTTTTATTAATCTCGGACGAGCCCCCAAAAATTATATGTCACGTCCTGAGGGGACGTGGGCATATATACATGTGTGGTATCCCTCTTTCTTGCCTACGCCTAGCGCAATAGCACGGGATGAGGGTTAAAAAGGGGACGTGCTGGTGGAAAGGGTAATTTTAAGGAATTTCGTGGATGATCCAATCGTTGAAAATAATGGTTGTGACACTTGTGTTCGATTGACTCGTAATTTATTAGAATCAGCCGTATGGGTTGATCCTATTATTTTAAAGATACAAATTGAAGACAAAAGGATGAAATGTGTTCGCTTACATTGATGCGTCTCGGCGTTGACCCAGTCGCTTGGATGTCGGGTACGGTCGTAAAACTAAGGGCCCTTCGTCGGTGGCCCGAACGCTCGCAGATGGTGTGAGTGTGTATGTGACGGATACAGCAAGTGTTCGGTGACACAGATTCTAGTATTCGTGGATTTCGCGGGTCGAGAATGGAAAATACAATGAAATATTGCGGGTAATACAAATGTTAAAATTCTTAAGATTATCGCGTAACTGTTAGAGAACTTTCGAAGTACAAGATTTGTATAAACTCGAGTTGCAAGACAACGTACGCTTTACAAGAAAGGACATGAATATTCAACGCGATGGAAATCGGTTAAGGAACTCTAGATATGAGCTCGCTGGATTCTGACTGGAGTCTCGGATTGAGACTCGATAAAAATCAGTTTGTGTGATCGTGGTTGCCGGAAGACTAGCTTCTACCACCATCCCCTCGACCTTCTTGCTCCAGATTCCGTTTTTGGTAGAGTATGGAGAAAGGGGGACTTTGGTTTTTTAATGTTCCTTTACCCAATCGAGGACGTGTTGTGGGAGTAATATTAATCGTCCATTCGCCATTCAGAGTGAGGGACATAGAAGTCTTTCCTCTGCCAGTTTTCCGTGGGAAAGCACGCGGGGTTGAATTTGTTTATCTGAAGTCTGGGGCCTCGGCGCCAAGTCACCACGCGATAACGTAGCGACTAGCCGCGTCGCGGGCTTTGCACGTGCATTCGAATTTCGTTGCGCTCTCGATTTTATGGCCGGTTCGAGTGGAGTTTTCCGGAGCCCTTGGTCTGTCTTTGGTTCTCATACGAGTAAGAATCGAAACAACGTTAGGGTCTATTTTCAAGCCATCTAGCTCGCAGTCATGATTTTTTGTTTTACGACTTTTCGGAGAAATCGGCCCTAGAACCATGTAGTTCCAAATTTTGACGACCAAGGTCTTTGGCTGAGTTATGTGATACATTCTTCGTGCATGGTTGCAGTGTGTCGGCCTGTCTTGCAATCTTGGAGCCCTTGGTCTGTTTCAATAATTTTTTGTATAAGGGGAAAGTTCAGCGACTACATCGTAGGATGTGACAAGGCAGAGAAAATTGGACAACATAAACGGACCAACACATTTTTCGAAACTACTTACGAAGGTATCAGGTATCTCGGTTACAGTTGCACCGGCGTTGTCTTCTTATATGTTATGTTTAGATGCGGATTATGGGGTTGTTTATCCAGTATATTCACTAAACTATTCAAAGCAGCCTTCTCCCCTTGTATCAATGTGTACAATAATCGTTTTCATCAAAATAACAAACATGCAGACTGCCGTGTAAGCTCCGACGGAGGAGAATGTTCCACGCTAGAAATCGCCAGAAATCGTACTGTTCAAAATACTGTGAAACAAGTGGGTCGCCGTTGGTCCACTAGCCTTAAAACTTGAAGAAAATCCCTTTTTTCGTATGATTTTTCGTAAATTAGGGGGGAGGTGTAATATAGGCTGAGAATTTTTGCTTTTTTCCTTTCGCACACTCCAACCCCGTCTTCCAATTTTATTTTACATCTGCCTCCTTCACCGTCATTTCGACGAAAACTCTTATACAAATATTAGAAAGGTCCTGACATTCCTCCCGCGTACATTTTTCACTACCACTGCTTGATGCAGCTGCATTCGTAGTATCGTCGGCCCGTCACCAAATTTATGGCTTCCGCCCAACCGCGGTCCTGAATGAAATATTCAAATACTGGTTTTCTGAATTCTCAGAAAACCATCTTCTAGCCCTCTACGCCCTTCAAGCGTCACGTAGGCCCTTCCTCCCACTATTTTCAATTTCCCACGCTCCAGCCCTATAAGTTGCCTCCGTTCGAGGCTAAGTTAGTCAGTAAGTCTCCAAATTCTGTACGACACCGAATCTCTGTCCGTCAGTTATTTGAATAACCGTGTCTCGAGTAGCTCAAATCTGTGTTCACCAAGTTCTTCCGTCGTACAACCGAGTTCTGGAGCAAGTGAGTCCCTCCTTTCCTCATAAAAATCATAAAATTGTCTATTCACGACATCACAATATCTATTAACGTGGAAAGCCTGAAAATCAAATAGACACACGGGACGAGCAGGTTGGGGTTCGACGGGACCAAAAAATATTATTTTGTGAGTATTTAAGACCTCGAGTGCATCTCTACTCAAAACGTGCATCCAGCGGGATCAGTGGTCGAATCCTACAAAAGGCTCCGGCCATAGACCCCTAAAGTTTATCGTTTTTGTAATAAATACCTCGTGTTCGTATATGTGTTTTGGATATTCAAGTCGTTACTTTAGCGGAATGTAAGTTTTAAAAAATGTTCCCTATGCTCGAAAGTTGGCTTCGAACGTCAATGAAGAAAAAAATGCCTTAACCATGCGGCTGATTTGGTAAGAACTGTATAGCCTCAAGTGTTACTTTAATAGGCTTGATGTTGCTCTGCAAAGAGCCCTATGATTCGTGATAGACTGGACTCCATGTATACTGGAACACGTGGCGATATGTATATATATACGCGCGCGCGCGCGCGCGTGTGCGTGTGCGTGTGTGTGTGTGTGTGGTATCGTTCAGGGAAACAAAACAGATCCCGGTAGAATTTTTTTTTTATCCATATTTTTTTCGGATCATTGTCTTCATACTATGGTTCTGTAAAGTTTTTATGGGCTTTCAAGTGTGAGCGTATATAACGGTCACGCTCATTTTGAATATGCGAAGCGATAGTGCGTGAACGTATAGGGCGTGAGCGCTAACACTAAGAAAAAACAGTTTCACAACTTGAAGAGAAATATTTTGCCGTCTTCATCTTCGATTGATTACATTAGAAGGCTGATAGCATTGCCTTCCAGTTTTTTTTTAATCCTTTAATTCGCTGGTTGAGTGTGTACGAAGCGTGGTGTGTGCGAAGGATTTTTTTTTAAATGAATAAAAGACATTTCGATGAAAATATACAAATATCATTTGTATTCTTTATTTATTCTATGGCGTAAACAGTTTCTCCCTCATTTGCAGTTTGATGCGATTTTTTATACATTTTTACATAATCGACATATCGAAAATGAGGACGGGACGATTGTGATCCGGACGGCTATTCGACGATAGTGTCCCAACAAATTTTGTCTTTTCCACCATGCTCATAGATGACGGAACATGACGCTGTTGTATCTTCCACAATTGCATGTAGAGTTGACCATTCGCACGCCAGATGTAGTATACTCTCGATGATCCGAACAGCTGTGCGACGATTGTGTCCCCATCATATTTTGTCTTTTCCACCATGGCATGATCAGCGTCGGAAGAAGTCATCGCTGTTGTATTCTCCCCCGATGTATGCCATGAAGAGATGATTCTCGTTTGCCGCATACGCTTTCCAAATCTTAGTCGAAGGCCTTCACAAGTCGCACTGGTAAGACAGTGAACTCATCCGCGATGTCCGCGATGTAGCGTTTCCCATACTTGGTATGTACGGCCCTCAAGTCGGTAATTCGATGATCTGCGTGAACGGGGAGTTCTGACAGTTTCTTCGTTGGAAGGAATGCCACGATCCGGCCGACATTGTTCATACTCGTGAAATCCATTTTCTACACTTTTTAAAGTTCCTTTTGGAGAGATGATGATGGTGCGGTGTTATAGTGCAGTCAGAGCTTGGTCCACGAAATTATTAGCTTCCTCGTAACCGTCCCACAAAAATTTTCAAACTTCTCCCCACTTTTCCAATCATGAAAAATAAGTTAAAATACGTTCGAAGAACCCCGTACGTGGAGAATTTTCCCCCTCCCGACATTTTTTCCCACTTCCATAAAACTGGTTCAAACACGGTCAAAGAACCCCCTACGTGGACAGTTTTCTTCCTCACAGCATTTTTTACAATCCCGACCTTGAGGTGGGGGGCCATCGATGTGATCTTTCATCTGTGGCGTATTATAATGCTCCATGCATGGAAGATATGATATCACTTCACTATCGTTCCGATGATATACTGGCAACCGATCCCACCATAAGCCAACATATTTACCCCAATATTTTAGGAGCAAGACCTTTGGAACCTGTTCGAGCTCGTTTATGGTAAAGTCCATGGGATGCTTGACCGGATGCACTGCATACATACTCGCACATGAACTTATACTCGAAAATCTTGACGTTATATTTCGAAATGAAACCGAGATCTCGCTGTATTAAGACTTTTTTTTCAAGAGTGCAGCTGTGCTCAAGTGGTCCATCCATGGTCACAGTCTTTGATGACAGATTCCTAAAGTTAATAGTTTTTCCAAGTAACCTGTCAGACACACACACACACACACACACACACACACACACACACACACACACACACACACACACACACACACACACACACACACACACACACACACACACACACACACACACACACACACACACACACACACACACACACACACACACACACACACACACACACACACACACACACACACACACACACACACACACACACACACACACACACACACACACACACACACACACACACACACACACACACACACACACACACACACACACACACACACACACACACACACACACACACACACACACACACACACACACACACACACACACACACACACACACACACACACACACACACACACACACACACACACACACACACACACACACACACACACACACACACACACACACACACACACACACACACACACACACACACACACACACACACACACACACACACACACACACACACACACACACACACACACACACACACACACACACACACACACACACACACACACACACACACACACACACAGAGAGAGACACGCGCGCGCACGCATGGACGCACGCATGGACGCACGCATGGACGCACGCAAAGGTTTCATTATCCTTTGATTAAAATCATCATTTACCCCCCCCCCCCCCCCCCTCCTGCCGCGACCGACCACGGTATCTTTCCCCTGCCGCCAGTCGCTCTTCGGACTACGTGGCTACCCCCTCCACAGAGACCACTGACAACCCCCTCCGTGACGTCATGTCTCCGCGCTGGACCCCCGCCCCGCTGCCCCTGAGATCCCGGCGTTAGAACCGCCGTAGCTATACTACTTACAATTGGTATAGAGTCGTGGTAGAGCAGGAAAAAATAGGACGATCACGGTAGAGTATGTGAGCGTTTTATGGGTTTTTAAGTATGGGTCGTGTTCATGACGGAAATTTAACGCTATCCGATATCTGACCCGATTGTTCAACACGGTATCAGAGGCATGAGTGAAAAAGACATACGACCAGTGCAATCCGATAGAATGCCTGTGCTCACTTCGCACATGCATAGCAAGCTGAAATCTCAAAATACTAAGATCCATATGCTGATTCCAATTGCGGTTTTGTGGAGATCGTGAAATTCAATACTTTGAAGGAGTCCTAGAAAGTTAGCTATCGCCTTCACGATGGAGTTTCTCTTTTCTTTCTGGACAGCGCATTACCGCTCTTACAATTAGAAATAGTTAAAAAAACAGTGAGAACAATATTTCCTACGTTCATAGCCGGAATGTGACATGTTACAATTAGAAAGCCAATTTTTTGACGCACCCCGCTTTTCCTAGATGTTCGATAGTTAAAAAGCCGTTTGGATATCCTAGTGTCGAAGTTTGGATAATATCGAGCAACACATGACCATCCCCACCATACTACAACCCAATGAGAATCCAAAAACGAAAAACTTATAAAGGCTTGGGACAGCCGTTTTCACTATTCTAGTCTCCAGCCTCCGAGGTGTGATTTTGCAATATAGAGCCACATAAAACGAAAAGTCCAATAATGATTAATAAAATCCGTGGCTCATGGTGAATACCATCACATGCGAGAAAACAGACTGGACGTGCAACGTCTTCATAATTTCAACCAGTAAGCTGTATATTGCGTGAAGCATTTTTATTTCACGACAAAAGGTCGGGCAAGCATTGTACTCCGTGCCATTTCCATGTACGAGAAAAGTTTCAGAAAGCTATTTTTGAATGGATCAGAGAAATGTTCTGCATCGACTGTCGAGATGCGCTGCATCAAATTGTTCCATTCAACATTTGTTCCACCTGTATGAATATATACCGAGCTAATTGTTAGCATGGGAATTAAACGTTTGTATCATTCGAAATAATATTAATGTGTTACATATACTAATAAGAAAAAATGCATGGTTTGTTTGTTTCAAAACGATTGCAGCGCTGCCAATTTTTATTTTAACACACCCCTACACACACAATGTTATGTATAAGAAAGTACGTATATATTTTGTTACGTATGAAAAATTGTATTTGAAATTCGTAATCCATTATCGATAAAAATGTTTCAAAACCAATTTTCGTCCACTTCATAGTTAACAAAACTAGACGAAAAAGTACTTAATAGTTATGGTTGATCCACAGGACAATGCGGTAGCCGCCCCCGACCCGGATAACCTTCAACGATAGTAGTATACCTATACCAGTTCTAACTCACTTTTGGGTGGGAAAGAGAGTGGGCCACTGTGGCGGCAACCCCGCCATGTGGTCCGAAGACTACTGGAATGGGCTAGTCTCAGTCGACTAACGGGGTGGGGGGGTCCAGCGCGGGGAAGCCAAGTGCGGGGGGTACGGCGTAGGGGGTGGGGCGGGGGTCACCGGGCACGTGTAACGGTACAGGATGTCAGGGGCCTCTGTGTAGGGGGCCATGTAGTCTGTGGAGCGACTGGCGGCAGGGGGAAGCCGCCGTCCATGAGTGTTGTGTGTGAAGGGTGGCCTTTCAATAATAAGAATGCGCGAAATGGTCAATTTTAAAGGGAAATTAGACAATAGTTTATTCACAATCAAATTAAACGATGGGTTTACATAATATGTAATGTCTATGAAATCTTTGTTGTGAATGTTTTTTTTGCGTGCGTGCATGCGTGCGTGTATGTGTGTGGGTGCGCGTGTGTGTGTGTGTGAGTGTGTGCGTCCGTGCGTGCATGCGTGCCTGCTTGTGTGCGTCCGTGCGTGCATGCGAGCGTCTGTGCGTGCGTGCGTGTGTGCGTGCGTGCGGCCGTGCGTGCGTGCGTGCGTGCGTGCGTGCGTGCGTGCGTGCGTCCGTGTGTGCGTCCGTGCGTGTATGCGTGCGTGCGTGCGTGCGTGTGTGCGTCCGGGCGTGCATGCGCGTGTGTGTGTGTGTGTGTGTGTGTGCGCGCGCGTTCGTGCGTGTGCGTGTGCGTGTGCGTGGATGACAACAATATATGGGTACAAAAATGTCGGCAATTTGAAGACGCTACATGAAGGGGCGGCTTTTCAAAGGCCCCTAATTTATGACATGCATGTGTGGTTCCTTGGTTTCGTTTCCGAAATCCTTAGAATGTTTGTGAGCTTGTCCACTCGAGTCTCGCCAACACTTTAGAGAGGTCTCGACAAGTCAGGATTTCTCGGAAAAACTATAAACATTAGGGATCTATGGTCAAAGGCGGTGACCGCGGATGGACCACTTGAGCACAGCTGCACTCATGAAAATAGAAGTCCCACCGAGGTCTCGGTTTCATTTCGAAATATAACATTAAGATGTCCACATGTGCGTGTATGTATGCAGTGCATCCAGCCACGCAGGTGTTCTTCGAATGATTGGAACGATCGGATCGTTCTTCGAACGATCTTGTTTTTCTCTGATTGGAAAAGTGGGGAGGGGGGGGGGGGGGGTGAAAAATTGAGTGGGCGGGTTACGATGATCTATCGCCAAAGGCTTAGACTCCGGATGGATCACTTGACCAACGTTGCACTGTTGAAAAAAAAGTCTCAATACATCGAGGTCTCGGTTGCATTTCGATATATAACGTCGAGATGTTCACATGTGCGAGTTTGTACGCAGTGCATCCAGCCAACCATCGCCTGGGCTTGACTAAAAATGGGCTCGAACTGATTCCAAAGGTCTTGCTCCTTAAATCTTGGGGTAAATATGTTGGCTTGTTGTGGGATCGTTTGCCAGACCATCATCGGAACGACAGTGAAGTGATGTTGCATATCTTCCATACACGGAACATAATAGTACACCGCAGATGAAAAATCACATCGATGGCCGCCCACCTCAACGTCGGGCGTGTCATAAATGCTGTGAAAATTCTTCATGTACGGGGTTGTTCAAACGTGTAAGAACCTGTTTTTCGGCAGCGTGAAAAAATGTTGGGGGGGAAATTCTCCACGGTTCTTCGACCGTATTCGAACGTGTTTTTCATGATTGGAAAAGAGGGGGGAAGTATGAAAATTTGAGTGGGAGACTTACGAGGGAGCTGACAATTTTGTGGACCAAGCTCAGGCTGCACTATTCCACTGCACCATCAACATCTCTCCAACAAAAAAGAACTTTGAAAGTGCGGGGAAAAATGGATCTCTCAATTATCAACAAAGTCAGCCGCATGGTGGAATTCCTTCCGACAAAGAAGCTTTCAGAACTCCCCGCTCACTCGGATCATCGAATCTCCGACATGAAGGCCGTACAAACCAATTTTGGGAAACGTTACATCGCGGAGATTGCAGATGAGTTCTCTGTCTTCTTCCAGGCGCGACTTGTGAAGGCCTTTGACCAAGATCCGACATTGCTCGAGAGTATGCTGCAAGTGGCACGCGATGGTCAACTCTGCAGGCAGTATATTGGTGGAAAATACAACAGTGTCGAGTTCCGTTGTCTCTGAACATGGTGGACGAGGATAAAAAATTCATTGGACCACCATTGTCGAACGGCAGCCCGCATCATCGAGAGCATGCTGTAACTGGTGTGCAAATGGCTACATGCAGTTGTGGAAAATAAAACAGCGTCAAGTTCCATTGTCTCTGAGCATGGTGGAAAAGAGCAAATTCGTTGGAGCAGCATCGTTGAGTAGAACAAAAGTCGGCATCACAGTCGTCTCGCCATCGTTTTCAACGTTTTATGTGTTGACCGTGTAAAAATGTATTTAAAATAAACTGTTTTATCGAAATGTAAGAGGAGGAAAAGTTCAAACTATGTTCGTCGTAGATAAAGAATACAAATAACATTTATTTTTATCGAAATGTTTTTTATTCAGTTAAAAAAAATCCCTCCCTCACACAACGCTTCGTATACATTCAACCAGCTTGTCAGCGATTTTACATTGTCATGAGCGCAGTTGTATTTCGTGTTGAAGGAATGATGGGGACATTTGGAGTTTGTGATTTTCAGCAGCTTCTGCAGCGATGGACAGTCCAGAGTCTCCAAGTCGATGACATTTGTTGCGGGATCCGTGAATCCTGATAGCCATGAGAATTTCTCGAATCCCTTCGCATAGATGGTAGGAGCTCCTCTCAAGATTTCTCGAATTGTCTTTCTAGCTGCCTCGTATCGTATGCCGCTTTGATCCCAGCGCATTCCAAGGAAATTGCGTTCCAGTCACTTGTTTGTCATTTTGTACTTGGCCGGTAGAGAGTCCCATGCAAATGGTGCGTTGAAGGAGAGCGTCAGCGGTTCAGCATTTTTGTCGCCGAGTTTGACGATGGACATCTCCGTTAGGACAAATTCGTTGACGGGTCTCTTGAAGCCCTGCACTGCGACAATAAGCTCAATGTTAACTGAAATGGATGCAAATCATCGGCATGATTTGACACACATGTTTTAACCCCACCACTGATTGGATTGTACTCGACAATGCGATCATGGACGATCATGCAATATGTTGAAGTTTGTGGCAGAATCTTATTTTTCAATTCAAACTCAAGGCGCACGTCAAAAGGGCCGGACTTGAGAGAATCGTTTTGTTTTGAGCAGTCGATATCAATGTTACGTCCCGGAGGGAGATTTAGAATGGACTTGCGAGGTTGCCGAGTTTGTGCGCGAATTTTGAAGAGAGGTAGATTGCGCTGTGAGGCTTAATTGGTTTCCGCGCGAGTTCCGAACACAGTTTAATAACAATTGGATTTAGACGATTTACGGTGCGTGCTTTGGTTTGAGGTTGAGGTTCGCCCGATACTTTGATCGAATAACTTACTCTCGTGAGTGTTTCTTTCGATTTACAAATAGAGTTTATTAACACACTTGTATATATATATATATCTATCGGTTGAATATAAGACGCGTACAGTGGATTGAGAAATACGTTAGACGATTACGCGGACAGAGTATTATCTGAGTAAGTCGACTTTTCGATTCGGAGACTGATTACAGAGTGACGCTCCTTCGTCTTACAAAAACGGCGGGAGTTCGGTTTTGGGAGAAGAAGGAGTTTTTTGGGAGAGTGCATTTCCTACGATGCGTTTTTTAGGGATTGGATAATCGGTCGTAAAAGTTACGTTAATTTTCGTGATTGGTTAGCGGAGTAGGGGAACATGATTCTGGATTTCTTATTGGGTCGCGGCTGAGATAGACGCAATCGCTGCTCTATTTCCAAGAATCGGCCTTAGCGCACGTGTTCTCATAATTCTCGCTGAGGGCCTGTTTTACGACCGTGTGGAGTCACGGGCGAGTTTTCCGTAGGGGTCTGTTTGGGATTTGGAGTGAGAGTTTCTGTTCGCTTTGGTCTTGCGTTTTTTCTATTCGGGAATTTTCCTACGTGAGTTTCTCGCTTGGAGCACATTCGCTCGTAAATTATATACTATCGGTGATTTAGTGCGTGGGAGCGGATGCAAGTCGCTTTCCCATTCTGGGCCTTGTGGCATATTTCGACTATCGCGTCCATAAAGTTTACAAAATATAGCTTTGGTCAAAAAATGAGGGTGCCGCTATCGTGCACGTGTGCAATGATAATTTTTGGGGTAGAGTGAAAAATTTGAAGGCTGGGACGTAACACCTCCCTCCTTCGAGATTGAGCGTCTCGCTCAATTAGATTCAATTTTTGAATTGTATCGAATAATATGTATAGGCACGATAGTGAGGCATCGTCATTTACTGATTTACAATGTGATTTAGACAGGTTAGGGGATGTTTGCGCTTTAATCTGATACAGTAGCGTAATGTTGTGAACCATTATGTTTCGTTTCTTATTTTTGTATTTTATCTGGCGTGAAGATGCCAGAGTGAGTGAATAAGGAATAGGTAGGTATGAGTTTGTTTTGATTTTATATAATATTAAGATTAACATGTATTTGAATAATAGTTATATAATTAATCTTATATGTTGAGGTAAATTCGCAAAATATTCGTATGTTTATTTCAATTGTGAGAGTCGAGTTCGATGGTTAGGGGAATGCTATGGGGGTCTTAGCAGATTTGAAAAGAGTCGTGTAGGTGTGAGTGCACCGGGTTTTGGGTTTATGAGGTTGATTTATTAGTGTGCTAACTTAGCGCGATCGCAATGGATTATTTTCCGTTTATTGTTTCCTAATGCGATTTCGATGTCGTTTTGTTCTGGGAAGATTTGTGTAATTTCGTAAGGACCTAGGTAGTTGTCGTCGAATTTTCCTATTCGTTGATTTTTTATTAGGTAGATTTTATCTCCAATTTGGAAGTTCACGGGATTGATTCTTTTATCGCAATGAACTTTGGATTTTTGTTTGGCGTTTTCGAGATTATTGCGTGCCAATGTCCGTACTTCTTGGAGATGATGAGCGAGATTTCTTACGTGTTCGTCGTACGTTAAAATTTCGTCCAGGTACGAGAACTGTGAAGGTAGTCGGGCTTCTTTGCCGCAGACTACCTGGAAGGGTGTGAATTTTGTGCCTTCGTGTACGCTCGTGTTGTATGCGAAAGTTGCCAGTCGTAGCCACTTGTGCCAATCCTCTTTATTGGTGTAATGTTTCAGGTAATCCGTGAGCACTTGGTGACTTCGCTCGAGTGATCCGTTCGACTGTGGATGGAATGCTGTTGTTTTGATTTGTTTGATTTTCAGGATTTTAGTTAATTGTTTCATCACTCGGCCGATGAAGGCTGCACCTTGGTCCGTGAGTATTACTTTGGGACATCCGAATAGACAGATGAATTCCGTGACTAATGCGTAGGCTATTTCTTGGGCCGTAGCGCTCTTCAGCGGAATGGCAAATGAGAATTTCGAGAGATTGTGCTGAATGGTTAGTATGAAGCGGTGACCAAGTTCAGATTCTGGAGTTATCGGTCCGACTATATCCATCGCAATTTTGTCGAATACGCTGATTGGGGTGTCTGTGATAACCATAGGTTGTTTGGTTTTAATCCTCACCAATTTTTTCCTCTGGCAACTGGCGCATTGTCGGATGTAGTCTTCCACTTGCTTTTTGAGATTGTCCCAGAAATATTGCTGCCTGATTCTGTTGTATGTCTTCGTGACGCCTTTATGGCCTGCTACTGGAGATTCGTGGCATTCTTTTATTATTTCTGGCCTGTCTCGTTCAGGTGGAACAATGATTTCGTCGCGGCAGATTTTTATTTCGATCTCGGTGTCCGCGAATATTTCTTGGAGAATGTTTTTTATTTTTGTCCACGTTGAGTCGTTGAGGTTGCTACGCTTTTGAGAAAACGCTGCTGATTTAATGTTCGACTCCTTCATTGATGTTTTTAGATTTCTTAGGGTTTTGATAAGATTTCCTTTTGTTAGAGGCGATGTGCCGTTTTCCTGTGTTACTAGAGCGAACACTCTTTTCTTTGGTGTTCCGGAGATGAGGACTTGCCCGACTTCGAAGGTATTCGCCGGAGATAGATTTTTGAGCAAGCCCTTCTCGATTAATCGCTTACCGATTTCGCTCGAGACTGTGCCATCGGCTGAAATGAAACAAATGTAATTGTTCTTTGTCATTTCGATGTTGTCTCTTGTTTCGATGACATTAACGAAATCCGGTTGTTGCTCGTTGTTGCTTGTTGGTTCTTCCTCGGCGGTATTTGTTTCGCTATTGTTGTCTCTATTTTGTGAGTTGGGGGAGGGTTTGTTTAGCATTAACGGGGATGGGATTTTTCCTTGTTGCTGTGAAGATTCGTTCTCGGAGCTCTCGGTGTTTGCGACATCTGGAAGGGTGGGTGAGGCCTGTTCCCGGCCGGGAGGGTTTTCGGTCGTTTTTGCCTGTTGATTACCCTTCGGTAGTGCGTTTTCTTTTTTCTTTGTTTGAGCGCCGGTGGCACTCGCATGTGCATGACCACTTGCGTCTGGATAGCAGAAGCATTTCTTGGCTTTCCTTTGTCTGGAGGATCTGCGCGTTGGTAGGGGAGTTGGTTTCCTCGTTTTTGTGGTATTTTTTGCGTTGGTTGTGCGTTGCTTCGTGCTAGCGTTTGGGAGTTTCGTGACTTGACTTGTATCAATTTCGTCTGCTAATTCTCTATCCTCGTTTAAGGAGCTTATGTCCATAGGTTCAGTCGTGTGACTGTCCTTGAAATTTTCGTTTCTCGTAGGAGGAAATCGTTTGTATTCTACGATGGCTTCTTCGTTTGCGCTTCCTTGGCTGTTTGGACGGCTGGGAATTTTGTACGATTTGTTTTTAGCTCGTCCTATAGGCGATGGAGTGCGTCCCGCCGTTTCGCAGGCGCGTTTCCCGGATTTCATGGCGACGTTGTTTAAGCTGCTGTCGTCCGATTCTTGCTCTGAGGATGAAGGGGTTTTAAGCGTGCCGAAATTGCTCGATGCCATGTGGATGGTATTTTCCTCGTCGTCGTCCGATGACGATGAAGATTCCGATTTGGAAGGGTTTCCGGAAGGGAGGTATCGACGGATGTCGCTTCTCCTTTTGATTAAGATTTTGCGTTTTTCCCTTCGATATTTGGGTGAATGCGATTTTTTATTTTCTGATGCATTCGATCCTCGGTGGTCCGATGAGATTGGAGTTTGTTGCTCTGAAGACTTTGATCTTCGATGCTCTGAAGAATTTGATTTTTGTTGCTCTGAAGAATTTGATCTTCGATGCTCTGAAGAATTTGATCTTCGATGCTCTGAAGAATTTGATTTTTGATGCTCTGAAGGATTTGATTTTTGATGCTCTGAAGGATTTGATTTTTGATGCTCTGAAGGATTTGATTTTTGATGCTCTGAAGGATTTGAGTTTTGATGCTCTGAAGAATTTGATTTTTGATGCTCTGAATCATTTGATTTTTGATGCTCTGCAGGATTCGTTTTTTTATGTTTTGACGAGTTTGCTCTCTGATGCTCTGAAGAATTTGTGTCTTGATGCTCTGAAGAATTTGATTTAGGACGCGGTCTCTTTTTGTTGAGATCGCTGATGATCGGTTGATCAGGCCGGTCATCTTGAGGTAGAAAAGATCCCTTGGCCCACGGACCCACGTGCGTTTCTCTCGGAACTACCGCATCGATGAGATCGTTTGCCTGGGAGTTGGAGGTTTTTTTATTTTGATTTTCCTCAGATCCTTCTGCAACGGGACTTACGTACGTTTCTCTCGGAACTGCCGTATCTGTGAAGTCTGTTGCTCGGGGAATGGGAATTGCTTGATTTAGAGGATAGACGTCTGTGATGTCGTCTTCCGAAGTAGGTTTTGATCTTTTCGATCTTTTATTTTTGGCGATAGTTTCTGATGATGAATATGTCCTTGCGATACCTGGATGCGGATGAAGGATTTTTCCTCCATATGGGGTGTTACTAATTCGCCATTTGAATTTGATGGGAAGAGTTATCGGATTTCGAGAGAGTGCATCGGCATTGGTATTAACTCTTCCTGGTTTGTACTGGATTTTAAAATCGAACTCCTTGAATCTTTCTCTCCATCGCAGTACACGTGACGTCGGGTCATTCATGGAATTTACCCAGACAAGTGGCCGGTGGTCGGTCAGCAGTGTGAATGACCTGCCGTAAAGATAGGGTCGGAAGGTTTTTAGGGCGGACACCACTGCGACCATCTCTTTCTCTAGCGTGGAATAATTCCTTTCGGCCTTGTTGAGGACCCTTGAAGCAGCTGCGACCATAGGGTCTTCTCCGACTTTTCCTTGTGAAAGGATTGCACCGACTGCGTAGTTGGATGCGTCGGTCGTTACGATGAATGGTTCCGAGAAATTTGGATATTGGAGAATTGGCGTTGAGCATAGCTTGTCTCGTAATGTTTCGAATGCTAATTGGTGTTGCGATGTCCAATGAAATTTGACGTTTTTGCTGGTGAGATCCGATAAAGGTTTTGCTATCGCCGCGAAGTTTTTTATGAATCGGCGGTAGTATCCGGCTAGACCCAAGAATTCTTTGACATTTTTTGGAGTTTTCGGTGTCTTGAATTCTCTCACGGCTGCGATGTTTTTCGGATCTGGTTTTAATCCGTCAGTCGAAATTTCATGCCCTAGGTATCTCACTTCGATTCGTAAGAATTCGCATTTTTCCGTTTGGAGAGTTAAGTTTGCATTGCGTAATTTTTCAGCGAGTTTTCTGAATTTACGTTCATGTTCTTCAATTGATCGAAATCCTTTTAGTACAAGGTCCATTAATCGTTGGAATGTGGCTGGGGCGTTTTTCAAACCGAATGGCATTCTGTTGAATTCATAATGACCGTGAGGGGTCGTGAAGGCCGTTTTGTGTTTGTCTTGCGGATCCATTTCTATCTGGTGAAAGCCAGATGCTAAGTCAAAAATTGAGAAGTACCTCGCGCCGCCGAGTAGGTCGAGAATGTCTGTTATTAACGGCAAGGGGTAAGCATCTCCTATGGTGACGTCGTTGAGTTTTCTAAAGTCAATTACGAGTCTCCAACGTTTGTTGCCTTTTGAGTCTGCTTTTTTCGGAACTATCCATACTGGTGAATTATACGGCGACTTCGAGGGTTCGATGATGTTTAATTGTAGCAGATCGTTAATTTGTTTTTCTATTTCCGGTTTTTGAAACGGTGGGTGTCTGTACTGTCTCGTATTAACCGGTCGATCGTCTACGGTGGGAATTCGATGTTTGCATTTGCTTGTTGACCGAAGGGGTTCGCCAGGTAGATGAAAGAGGTCTACGTATTCTTCTACGAGTGTAGATACCGCATTACGCTCTTCGTCATTAAGGTGATCGAGCCGCAAAAGGTTCATTACTCCGTTGGCACGGTTTTCTCGCGTCCGAGGTTTTTCGTGCTCTAGGGTCTGTTGATTCACGGGGTCGTCATCTTTTTGATCATTCTCGTCTGTACTCATATCGAAAGGATAGAGTAGAATTACGGGAACCTCTACTCTGACGTCTTCGTTCAAGGTGTTTATGGCGTACAGGTAGGCTTTACCGTTGGTGTTTCGAACCAAAGCTTCTCCTGCAAAAACGCCGTCTCGAAAGGGTATACGAGGTACGTAGCCTGTGTCTAGTGGGCTTTGGACCCGAATGAACATGATCGTTTTCTGTCTGGCCCGCAGAAGAAGTGATTCTGTGTTCGCAAATGGGATGTCCACGTTATTGACGCGCACGTAACGCCCTTCCCAGTCGATTCTACCTTTGCTTTCGCCGATTGTTTCGTGGCCAAGGATTGCATCAAATTCCACGGGAAAATCATCTGGGACAACGTTAAATTCTACGGACTGGTTATGGATAGCGATGTTGATTTGTCCGAGTGTCCTGGGTTTGTCGGTGATCGAAATTCCGTATAATTCATAGATTTTTAAATTATCTATAAGATTTGGATGAAGAATATTGCCGATTTTTATTAGATTTAATTGTGATCCTGAGTCTGCGAGTGTTGATGTATGAGTTTTCTTTAGGTCTTCGGATTCGATTTGAATCGTGGGTGAGTTGTAATTATTTGTGTTGGTGCTCAGGTTGCAAAAGGCTCGGAGGATTTTTTGTTTCGGTGGTGGGTTTACTGTGTCTGGCGTCCTTGTGTGTTGGGGCCCGCCGAGACGCCTGGTCGAGGGGTCGTTGACTCGTTTCCCGGCTGCTTTCCAGCTTGGGCCTCGTCTTTTCGACCATTATTATACGCTCGTTTACGGCATTGACTGATAGTGTGACCTAGTTTTTTGCAATAGTTGCACGATACGTTGTTTTTGTTCGCCGTGTCTTTTGTTTGATTGTCTTTCGCTAAACGGAAGCAATCGTTTGTCGTGTGATTTGTCTTTTTGCAGTATGTGCAGAATTTGATTGAGCTTCCAGATTTGTTTTCGTTTTGGTTATTCGTTCTGTTAGAAGGCTGAATTGGTAAGCAAGTTGATTGTGTGTTTTCTGCGTCAATTGGTCCTAACATTTTCTCGACTTCTGTAGCGTGTTTGAAAATGTCTTCGAGTGACTCGTATCGTTTGCATGCTATGTGAGGACGATAGGCTGCGTTTAGGCCTTTCCTAAATTGATCTGCTGCTGCGTCTTCAGCGAATATTTTTGCTCCTTCGATCGATCTGAGATTGGATGTTTCGATAGCTTGATGAGTCTTTTTTAAATGAGTATTCAGTCTGCTGTAGAAGCTGAGTACTGTCTCTTTGTCTTTTTGTTGGATTGTGCTCATGTCATTAATCCAAGTGAAAGGGGGTTTGGAAGGAATGAATTTTCGTTTGAGGATATTTGTGAGTTCGTCGATAGTCAAAATTGCGAAACTTTCAAGGCTGTCACATGCGATTCCTTTGCATTTACTTTTGAGCAATGTGATGATTAGTCGTTCGCCTACAGCTGGGATAAATTCTTTTGCGTTGTCGCAATAGCTTAGGAAGTTATTTAGGGAACATGTTTTGGGGGTCCCATCGAACTCAGGTAAGTATCTTGTGAATTCTCTATAATTAGCGTGTAACGGATAAGTGTTATTTTCGAAGTGTGGTTGATAATAATTATTCGCGCTTGTTGATGTGTAGGTTTGACTCTGTTGAGTTGGATGAAGGTCTTCCGAAGTCTCCATTTGGATTGGTGTGGACATTATGAGTTTATGACTTACTCAATGATGATCTTGTACCTAGCTCGTGCCGATGCTGTCGTTGGTGGGCTGTCAGGTGGCGTTTGGTTTTCCTCATAATGGATATAGGCTGGTGTTTTGGCCTGCACTCGGTGTGTGCGTAGCTGGCTTGGGTCTTCTCTCGGGGTCAGCGTCCGTCGTTGATTTATGGCTCTGCGTCCTCTGAGTTGATCTCCGTGCGACGTTGGTGTGGAGCACTTGTACGTTTTTCACGGAAGAGAGTCTTAAATTTTTATTTTCCACGTTAATTGTTCCGCGCCGGTGATCCGTATTTTATCGAGATCGAATTTATAACCGATAAATTGTCTATGATTTTTACCACCAGATTTATTGCTAGCTTCGTCTTAAATTGTTTTTCCGCTGCAACCAGTTTTATAACCGCTGGGGTCTTTACATAATTTTTTTTTGCTGCCACCAGTTTTATAACCGATGGGGTCTTTATTTAATTTTTTTTTCCGCTGCCACCAGTTTTATAACCGATGGGGTCTTTATTTAATTGTTTTTTCCGCTGCCACCAGTTTTATTGTATATTAAACTGTTACGTCCCGGAGGGAGATTTAGAATGGACTTGCGAGGTTGCCGAGTTTGTGCGCGAATTTTGAAGAGAGGTAGATTGCGCTGTGAGCCTTAATTGGTTTCCGCGCGAGTTCCGAACACAGTTTAATAACAATTGGATTTAGACGATTTACGGTGCGTGCTTTGGTTTGAGGTTGAGGTTCGCCCGATACTTTGATCGAATAACTTACTCTCGTGAGTGTTTCTTTCGATTTACAAATAGAGTTTATTAACACACTTGTATATATATATATCTATCGGTTGAATATAAGACGCGTACAGTGGATTGAGAAATACGTTAGACGATTACGCGGACAGAGTATTATCTGAGTAAGTCGACTTTTCGATTCGGAGACTGATTACAGAGTGATGCTCCTTCGTCTTACAAAAACGGCGGGAGTTCGGTTTTGGGAGAAGAAGGAGTTTTTTGGGAGAGTGCATTTCCTACGATGCGTTTTTTAGGGATTGGATAATCGGTCGTAAAAGTTACGTTAATTTTCGTGATTGGTTAGCGGAGTAGGGGAACATGATTCTGGATTTCTTATTGGGTCGCGGCTGAGATAGACGCAATCGCTGCTCTATTTCCAAGAATCGGCCTTAGCGCACGTGTTCTCATAATTCTCGCTGAGGGCCTGTTTTACGACCGTGTGGAGTCACGGGCGAGTTTTCCGTAGGGGTCTGTTTGGGATTTGGAGTGAGAGTTTCTGTTCGCTTTGGTCTTGCGTTTTTTCTATTCGGGAATTTTCCTACGTGAGTTTCTCGCTTGGAGCACATTCGCTCGTAAATTATATACTATCGGTGATTTAGTGCGTGGGAGCGGATGCAAGTCGCTTTCCCATTCTGGGCCTTGTGGCATATTTCGACTATCGCGTCCATAAAGTTTACAAAATATAGCTTTGGTCAAAAAATGAGGGTGCCGCTATCGTGCACGTGTGCAATGATAATTTTTGGGGTAGAGTGAAAAATTTGAAGGCTGGGACGTAACATCAACGTGGGGAGCCTTTTCTAAAAGTTCAAGTCATGCTCGGCCATGATTCACCCTCTTTGTTGTAATACGTCAGTTCAAAGTTTGCATACATCTCGTAGAGCATATTGATTTTGATGAATGTTCAAATTCACATTTCCATATGGATAACATGTGTCAGTTGAGGTATAGTTTAACATCGTTCATGTTACAATGATCAAAGTGGCTCGCATTTTGTTCTTTCTTATTCCTCCGTCCCGTCTGCAGCGCGAGTATGACATATCATGGCTTCTCCGGCTGATTCCAGGTTTTCACAGACCACACGTGCTTAGAGGTCGCAGGCAGCAATGGACATTCATACAGTTCCTATGTTCCGAAACTCATGGAGATTGGTGCGACTTTGGCGAGGATACTTTAACGGTTGAACTTTTCGCTGATGCGAGACTGTTAGATACGGTACGAGCCATTCTATTTTATGCAATACGAATTTAGAGGCTTCGCTCTTGCGATCCATGGGAGTATCCACGGCTACACAACAACACGAAATATTCATGGATTGCACATGCTGCCATCCCAGCTAGAGAAAACAAAATATGTCATTTTTGTGGCACAGACTGGTGAAAAGAATTATATGGCAACGGACATTTCATTGTTCGACGACTGCGAACTTACCAGAGTTCAACTTTATCTCTATTCAGAATTCTATTCTCACGATGGATCAAATTTGGGCTTCGACTAAAAAAAGTTTTCCCATTTTGTTCAATATGCACTGTCGATTTCGTAAATATTATTACGACTGTAATAAGGATCGATCTTTGCTCACCATCGCCACGTTTTAATGTAGCGGCCATCTCACGGTTGATGATTGATCGCTTCAGAATGAGCCTGTGAACAAATGATACTGTAGATGCGTGAATAGAGTTCGAATGCAGGGAAGATTGCAGTAGGAAGGAAGATTGCGAAGTGCAGTATTTCGTTATGTCAGCATAATCTGATATCGGTTTATGGAACTGAATACAATTTTTTTTTTCGAATATGAAACAATGTTTTTTTTTGTATTGAATTTGATTGAAAATAAATTAATATAATCGCACAATGATGGTCGAAGACATTCATCAGTGTATGTTCGACAGATGTTCGAGAGTCGTTTGTTGGACGTTTGCGAGGCGTTCAAAAACATTCATAAGCCGTTTGAAGACATGCATGAGGGGTTCAAAGAGTTTCAAAAGACTTTTTACGACGTTCATGAGAAGTTTGAAGATGTTCGTGAGACGTTCAAGAGACTTTTGAAAATGTTCACAAGACGTTGAAGTCATTGCCGAGAGGTTCGAAGACGTTCAGAGACTTTCGAAGACGTTCAAGACACTTTCGAACACGTTTAAGAGACTTTCAGCGACATTCATAATACGGTTGACGACATTCATGAGGGGTTCGAAGACGGTTAAGAGAGACTTTCAAAGACATTCACGAGGGGCTGGAAGAGTTTCAAGAGATCTGATACGACGTTCATAAGGCGTTTGAAGATGTTCGCGAGACGTTCAAGATAGTTTCGAAAACGTTTACGAGCCTTGCGACGACATTCATAAAACGTTTCAAGACATTCATGAGGGGCTCGAAGACGCTCAAGAGAGTTTCAAAGATATGCACAAGCGGTTTGAAGACGCTTAAAAGGCTTTCGAGTTGATAATGCCATCTTCGACGACCTCCATAAACCGAAGATTTTCATGACATTTGAGTTTTGCTGCAATGGTTGGGGTTGGTATGGGTGAAAATCCCAAACAAACCTAAACAATTCCAGCAAAACTTCCACTTCAAACGCCTCATGAACGTCGTAGCAGGTCTGTTGAAACTCTTCAAACCCCTCGTGAATGTCTTTGAAAGTCTGTCTTAAGCGTTTTCGAACCCCTCATGAATGCCGTCAAACGTATTATGAATGCCGTTGAAAGCCTCTTGAACGTGTTCGAAAGTTTCTTGGACGTCAGCGTCGTGGATATCTATGAAAGTCTCTTCAGCGTCTTACTTAGAATCCCTTATGAATATCTTCAAACTTTCTTGGACATTACGAATGTCGTCGAAAGTTTCGTGAACGTTTTCAATAGTCTCTTGAACGTCTCACGAACATCTTCAAATTTCTCATCAACGTCGTAAAAAGTCTCTTGAAACTCTTTGAACCCCTCATGCATGTCTTCAAACGGCTTATGAATGTTTTGGAACGCCTCGCAAACTTCCAACAAACGACTCTCGAACATCTGTCGAACATACACTAATGAATGTCTTGTACCGTCATTATGCGATTATATTAAGTTATTTTCAATCAAATTCCATACAAAAGAGAAACATTGAGTTTCACATTCGAAAAAAAAAATTGTATTCAGTTGCATAAACTGATACCAGATTATGCTGACATAACGAAGTACTGCACTTCGCAACCTTCCTTCCTACTGCACTCTACCCTGCATTCGAACTCTATTCACGCATCTACAGTAGCATTTGTTCACAGGCTCATTCTGATGCGATCAATCATCAATCGTGAGAGGGCCGCTACATTAAAACTTTGCGATGATTAGCAAAGAACGATAAATTTTATAGTCGTAATAATATTTACGAAATCGAGAGTACATATTGAACAAAATGGCGAAACATTTTTTAGTCGAATCCAAAATTCGATCCATCGTGAGGATAGAATGCGGAATTGAGATAAAGTTTAACTCTGGTGAGTTCGCAGTCGACGAATAATGAAATGTCCTTTGCCATATAATTCTTTTCACCAGTCTGTGCCACAAAAATGACATATTTTGGTTTCTCGAGCTGGGATGGCAGTTGTGCGATCCATGAATATTTCGTTGTATTGTGTAGCCGTGGATACTCCCATGGATCCCAAGAGCGAAGACTCCAAACTCGTATTGCATAAAATAGAACGGCTCGTACCGTATGTAACAGTTTCGGATCAGCGAAAAGCTCAACCGTTAAAGTTCCTAGCCGAAGACGCACCTATCTCCATGAGTTTCCGAACATAGGAACTTCATGAATGTGCATTGCTGCCTGCGACCTCTAAGCACGTGTGGTCTGTGCAAACCTCGTATCAGCTGGAGAAGCCATGATATGTCATACTCCCGCTGAAGACGGGACGGAAAAATAAGAAACAACAAAATGCGAGCCACTTTGATCATTGTAACATGAGCGATGTGAAACTATACCTCAACTGACAATGTTATCCATATGGAAATTTGAATTTGAACATTTATCAAAATCAGTATGCTCTACGACATGTATGCAAACTTTCAACTGACCTATTACAACAAACCGGCTGAATCATGGCTGAGCAGGATTTGAATTTTTAGAAAAAGCCCCCCACGTTCTTATCGACTGCTCAAAACAAAACGAGTCTCTCAAGTCCGGTCCTGTTGACGTGCGCCTTGAGTTTGAATTGAAAAATAATATTCTGCCACAAACTTCAGCATATTGCATGATGTTCCATAATCATATTGTCGAGTACAATCCAATCAGTGGTGGGGTTAAAAAATTGGTGTTAAATCATGCCGATGATTTGCATGCACTTCAGTTAACATGGAGTTTAATGTCGATGTGCAGGGCTTCAAGAGACCCGTCAACGAATTTGTCCTAAAGGACGTGTCCATCGTCAAACTCCACGACAAAAATGCTGAACCGCTGACGCTCTCCTTCGACGCACCATTTGCATGCGACTCTCTACCGTCCGAGTGCAAAATAACAAACAAGTGGCTGCAACGCAAGTTCCATGGAATACGCTGGAATCAAAGCGGCATACCATACGAGGCAGCTAGTAAGACAATTCGAGAAATCTCGCGAGGAGCTCCTTCCATCTATGCGAAGGGATTCGAGAAATGCTCATGGCTATCAGTATTCACGAATCCCGCAAGAAATGTCATTGACTTGGGGACTCTGGACTGTCCATCGCTGCAGAAGCTGCTGAAAATCACAAACTCCAGAAGCCCCCATCATTCCTTCAACAGGAAATACAACTGCGCTCATGACAATGTAAAATCGCTGAAATGCTGTTTGAGTGTATACGAAGCGTTGTGTGAGAGAGGGATTTTTTTTAAATAAATAAAAAACATTTCGATAAAAATATATGTTACTTGTATTCTTTATTCTACGACGAAAATAGTTTGAACTTTTCCTCCTCTTACATTTCGATAAAACAGTTTTTTTTAAATACATTTTTACACAGTCAACACATAAAACGTTGAAGACGATGGCGAGACGTCTGTGATGCCGACTTTTGTTCTACTCAACGATGCTACTCCAACGAATTGGCTCTTTTCCACCATGCTTAGAGACAATGGAACTTGACGCTGTTGTATTTTACACAACTGCATGTAGCCATTTGCACACCAGTTACTGCATGCTCTCGATGATGCGGGCTGCCGTTCGACAATGGTGTTCCAATGAATTTTTTTTCCTCGTCCACCATGTTCAGAGACAACGGAACTCGACACTGTTGTATTTTCCACCAATATACTGCATGCAGAGTTGACCATCGCGTGCCACGTCCAACATACTCTCGAACATTGTCGTGTCTTGGTCGAAGGCCTTCACAAGTCGCGCCGGTAAGAAGACAGAGAACTCATCTGCAATCTCCGCGATGTAACGTTTCCCAAACTTGGTTTGTACGGCCCTCATGTCAGAGATTCGATGATGCGAGTGAGCGGGGAGTTCTGACAACTTCTTTGTTGGAAGGAATTCCACCATGCGGCTGACTTTGTTGATAATCGAGAGATCCATTTTTCCCCACACTGTCAAAGTTCTTTTTTTTTGGAGAGATGTTAATGGTGCAGTGGAATAGTGCAGTCTGAGCTTGGTCCACAAAACTATAAGCTCCCTCGTAAGCCTCCCACTCAAATTTTCATACTTCCCCCCTCTTTTCCAATCGTGAAAAACACGTTCAAACACGTTCGAAGCACCGTGGAGAATTTTCCCCCCACCATTTTTTCACGCGGCCGAAAAAAAAGTTCATACACGTTCGAACAACCCCGTACGACGAGAATTTTCGCAGCATTTATAACACGCCCGACGTTGAGGTGGGCGGCCATCGATGTGATCTTTCATCTGCGGTGTACTATAATGTTCCGTGCATGGAAGATATGATATCACTTCACTGTCATTCCGATGATGTTCTGGCAAACTATCCTACAATAAGCCAACATATTTACCCCAATATTTAAGGAGCAAGACCTTTGGAGTCTGTTCGCGCTCGTTTTTGGTCAAGGCCAGGGGGTGCTTGGCTGGATGCACTGCGTACAAACCCGCACATGTGAACATCTCGACTTTATATATCGGAATGCAACCCAGACGTATTGAGACTTTTTTTTCAAGAGGGCAGCGTTGGTCAAGTGGTCCATCCGCAGTCAAAGCCTTTGGCGATAGATCATCGTAACCCGCCCACTTCATTTTTCAAACTCCCCGCCCCCCACTTTTCCAATCAGAGAAAAACAAGTTCAAATACGTTCGAAGAACACCTGCGTGGCTGGATGCACTGCATTCATACTCGCACATGTGGACATCTTGATGTTATATTTCGAAATGAAACCGAGACCTCGATGGGACTTTTTTTTTCAAGAGTGCAGCTGTGTTCAAGCGGTACATCCGCGGTCACCGCCTTTGACGATAGATCCCTAAAGTTTACAGTTTTTCCGAGAAATCCTGACCTGTCGAGACCTGTCTAAAGTGTCAGCGAGACTCGAGTGGACACGCTTACAACCATTTTAAGGATTTCGGAAACGAAACCAATGCACCATACATGCATGTCATAAATTAGGGGCCTTTGAAAAGTCGCCCCTTCATGTAGCGTTTTCTAATTGCCGAAATTTGTCTACCCATATATTGTTGTCACACACACACACACACACACACACACACACGCACACGCACACGCACACGCACACGCACACGCACACGCACACGCACACGCACACGCACACGCACACGCACACGCACACGCACACGCACACGCACACGCACACGCACACGCACACGCACACGCACACGCACACGCACACGCACACGCACACGCACACGCACACGCACACGCACACGCACACGCACACGCACACGCACACGCACACGCACACGCACACGCACACGCACACGCACACGCACACGCACACGCACACGCACACGCACACGCACACGCACACGCACACGCACACGCACACGCACACGCACACGCACACGCACACGCACACGCACACGCACACGCACACGCACACGCACACGCACACGCACACGCACACGCACACGCACACGCACACGCACACGCACACGCACACGCACACGCACACGCACACGCACACGCACACGCACACGCACACGCACACGCACACGCACACGCACACGCACACGCACACGCACACGCACACGCACACGCACACGCACACGCACACGCACACGCACACGCACACGCACACGCACACGCACACGCACACGCACACGCACACGCACACGCACACGCACACGCACACGCACACGCACACGCACACGCACACGCACACGCACACGCACACGCACACGCACACGCACACGCACACGCACACGCACACGCACACGCACACGCACACGCACACGCACACGCACACGCACACGCACACGCACACGCACACGCACACGCACACGCACACGCACACGCACACGCACACGCACACGCACACGCACACGCACACGCACACGCACACGCACACGCACGCACGCACGCACGCACGCACGCACGCACGCACGCACGCACGCACGCACGCACGCACGCACGCACGCACGCACGCACGCACGCACGCACACACACACACACACACACACACACACACACACACACACACACACACACAAGATTAACATAAAGATTTTGTATACATTACATATTATGTAAATCCATGGTTTAATTTTATTGTGAATAAACTATTGGTTAATTGTCCTTCAATATTGACCATTTCGCGCATTCTTATTATTGAAAGGCCACCCTTCACACACACAACACTCATGGCCGGTGGCTTCCCCCTCCCGCCAGTCGCTCCACGGACTACATGGCCCCCTCCACAGAGGCCCCTGACATCCTGTAACGTCACACGTGCCCGGGGACCCCCTCCCCGCCTCCTGCGCCGTACCCTTCGCACTGGGCTTCCCCGCGCTGGACCGCCACTCGTTCGTCGACGGCGTCTTGCCCATTCCAGTAGTCTTCGGACCACATGGCTACACCCTCCACAGAGGCCCTCGCTCCCTCCCCCCCAAAAGTAAATTAGAACTGGTATAGCTATACTACTAACGATGACTCCCTCCTCCCATCCGCCGGTCTACGGTAAGCATTCAGACCGATGGCTAACCTCCTCCCCAGAGACATCCTCACCTACACTAGCCCACCTGGCATCCCGCGTTCCCGCCGTGACGTCACACCGCCACACTTGATTCCTTCTGCTCAGACGTGACGTCGGACCTCCGCGCCGGGCTTCTCCGCGCTGGAAACCCCAAACCCGCTCTCCCGTTGGGAGATCTGAGCCATTACCGGTTTTGTTATACTCCTATTAGAAATTTTAGAATCGTTCGAAATCTGATAGCATGAAGGTATTCAGAGTAATAAGTAGCTGATGAACACGAATGGGTACATATGAATCGGTGAATGTGTTTCGTAAATCTTGATATCACCGAACCTGTTACTTTGTTGTGTTATTGTGTTACATTTCAATGTATCCCAGCTCACATAAGTGATTTAGCGTAACAGAAATAAAGATAAAACTCTTACACTTTGAATTATTCAATATTTATAGGTTGAAGGTCATTTGACGGTCATGCTGTATAACATAGTTGAATTGGTTTGGATGCCGGCTACACTGTGCACAGAGAAAAGATATCCATTTAAAAAAACTTTGATGACCTTGAAAAAACGGAAAAATTAATTTAATCGAAAAAATTATTTTAGCAATGTGCGTCCATACAGACCATTCATATTCTGATATGTACATACTTCGTATTTTCAAATCCAACATATATATTCAGGTCTCCTATTTCTCATGACTCACTCTGTATATGTAGGCTTATTGAACAGAACGTAGGTTCTATTAAGCTCGATTATAACTATGTCATACTGAAATGTGGTACAGCTATTGAACGTAGGTATTGCGATCTGCGCTTCCGTTCCGCACTGACCCTTCCGCTTTGTTAAAAGCCACACCTTCCGATGTCTTCTCACGTTTTCTATCATTTTACCAAAGACCGCGTTATTTAGCAGTTTATAATAATCGTTCTCACATTTATCGTCAGATTCTTTCCTTAAGGGAGACTTTGTCCTTGGAGTGCCACATTTCAGGTGTTCACATTTTATGTTCTTTAAAGGAAACGAGTAAAGCTTTTTGAGTGCGGTTTTTTTCTTGCTTTTATTCATGATATACAGAACGTTAAACATTTTTTTTTTAAACCAAAATGGCGGCCGTTGCAGCTCCGCGAAAACAGGTCCTCAAATCGCGGGAGGTAAACGGCTGACATCACTGCCCCCTCTTTGTTGACCTGAAACACAAATTCAAAGCATATTATCAATCTGTGACCCTTTGGTCATGGAATGACGGATGGGTTTTTCGTTTAGTACAAATTTCGGAAAATGGTGGCAATTAAAAAAAGAAAATCGAATTTTCGCGTTTTTTTCGCATAAAAAGATAAATAATAAATGTATCTATCAAAAAACGATTCATCATTCCGTGAAGACATATTTTATGAGTATGCTCTCCAAATTTCAGGTCGATATATTAATTACAGCGGTCAGGAGAATGTCAGCCATTTTTAAAAACGTGTTTTCGAGAAAAACGCGTTAAAAGTTTTGTAATGTGTTTACACAAATGTGTTTATAATTACCGCTAATCGGCAATGCCTGGTCCATAGAGGCATCCCTCCTCTTCTTCTAGCTGCTCATGTTGAGCCGCTAACATCTCCCGCTGCTCAATCAAGGATAAAGTCTCCGTTAAGGGGGAAGATACCTTTAGGTGCGCAAAACATCTCCTGACTTTCATGACTTTTTTAAAGAAAAGATTTCTTCATCATTTTTTACACTTAGGGTATGTTGTATTACTACTTTTGGCTGTGACATGGTATTTTTTATTAATCTTTAAAACTGGCGGTCATATGGCACGGTTTTCTAAGCTACATTTTCAAAACTTGCGTGATGTACACACAAAAAACTAATCAACCGATCCCGATGAAATTCTTTTTAACCGTATTGTCTAAAGCGTAACCCTAAATTTTTTCGAACATAAAAAAACTATTTTTTTTATTGAAAAAGACAGCTATTTTTTTCGGAAAGTTCAATCTTCTTATTTTATAGCGAACGATTTAATCGATTTTCAACAGTTCTCACTTTTTCTCGGTTCATATTCTGCGTATGTGTGTGAATGAAAGAAAAATCTTCGTTGGATTAAAAAAAAATTAATCCCGCCGAAGCTTCATGTCACACCATTTGGCAACATCCGCCGCAACCCATTCCGAAGACCGCACCATACCGCCATTTTTAAAGATTGTAAAAAAACCATGTATTAAATACTATGTAATAAAACATACCCTAAGTCTCAAAAAAGTGAAAAATCTTTCCTCTAAAAAAAATCATGAAAATTAGCCATTTTTTTCTCGCCTAAAGATGTCTCCCTCTTAATTCCGTATTCACATTCATGTGTTTTTTTAGCAAAGCACGACGGTCAAAGTACTATTAACGTCCTAACTTAATTACTATTAAGTTAAGTTTAATGACTCGGTGCATGTTTGTGTGGCGTAAGCTGGATTTTTGGCCCTGTTTCAAATTTGTGTAGTGAATCACGTATTTATCTTTTCGAGTAACGTGTACATTAATTTTCTTTGGGTGGTCGACGGACGAAGATAGTGTTGGGGGTAAGATCTTTGTGCGTATCGTGTAAGCCTCGAGGACACTCCAAATCAACTTTCAACGTGTACTCATTTTAGCGTCATCTGGGGTGCGATCGACTTCGGCGCTTCCACGCTCACAGTGCTAAGGCGTAGCGGTGCTGTGTCATAGTTGGGTTCGACTGTGCGCGTTTCCACGAGCTCACGCTTCCGGGAACTCAAACCGTTCGGATTGGTATTGTAAGTATCAAGAAGATAGCGGACGCACTGGAACCCTTTATTGATTTTTAAATTATTGGCGAGTTTTTTAAGATAAGTGACAATGGAACCGATACTGATGAAGATAACGGTCTGATAGAAGACAGTAATGTTGAAGAGATGGAATGGAATTTTTTTCCCCATTTTTGTCTATCTCCCTCAAAAGAAATCCCGCACCTCGGACCCAAGTCTACGATCGAGAGGTTCTACCACATTATACCGATCAAAAATTTAAAACGCATTTCAGGTGAGGATCAAACCTTTAAAGCGCATTTCAGGTGTATTTTTAATAACTCGCGTAATTAAATCACTTTTATCTGAAATACAATTTGATTACACTTTTAAGGCGTTACCCCCACTTGTAGCGCAAAGAAAGGCCTTTTTCATCAATTTTTTTTTAGAGAACTACAAAACTTTTTTAATCGATCAATATACCATCTTAAAGAAACATCTTGAAGAACTTTCAGTAATTTTTTTATTGAAAAATATTACATTGTTTAGTGGCAAATGGCCGTCAATGAAATAATGTTTTTATATACACGGTTTGCGGTGACCAACATTGCGGCGAAGTGGATCATCTGAAAAAAAAAATGCGGATGGATTTAGTCAAATATAAGTATAAACTAGTCTTTAATCGAAGGATTTTAAAAAATATTCATTTTTCACAAAATGGCGGACAGTCAAAGTTAATGGTTCGATTTTAATGAAAAAAACGGCCGTTTTTTGGCTATAAAACGGCCATTTTTTTCGACAAAAAAAATCGAACGATTAAAGACTACATTTTTATGTATTAAATAAGCCTGCAAAATTTCAAGAAGATCGGTTTATTAGTGTTCGAGTAATCTTGGTCACCGACTTCAGAAATGCCATTTTGAGAAAAAGACGCACCAGACGGCAAACTAGCCGGTCGTTTACAAAACGGATTCTTCTCTTTCAACGCTCATATCTCAGTCAATTTTGTTCGGATCGACTTGAAACTTTCAGGACATATTCTCAGATACTTATACTTCAAAAAAATGCAAGAAAAAATCGATTTTTTCAAAATCGCAAGTGGGGGTAACCCCTTAAATTTCATCACAGTCTGATGCAAAAGATACGCTATTTCGTATCAGGCACTATGCCCAAATCATTTGATAAGGGACCCAGACTCTATTTTTAGTAATAACGTTTTTCATTTGAACATTCTAGAATAACATTCTATTTTTTAGGCTCTTGCTATTAAAGCATGTATATTTTTTCTTTGGCCGAAAAATAGTTGTAAGATGTGGCACCCCTTTTAGTAAGGCATATCAAGTGATGATTTTGCAGCTTTACTTACAAGGAGTCTACCAATTTTCGTGAAACAAATACCCAAAATTTAATTAAGCAAAGCGATTGAAAGTTCGACATGAGCACTCTTATTATCTTAAAGGTAAACCTTCTTTTACTTTTTTTCTTCTACCTTATGTTTAAAAGTACAGTATTAAATTGATATTTAAAAACTTTCAAAACAGTAAAAAAGAACCCCATATAACAAATATTCTCTCCAAAATGTATGCTGTTATCAGTGTGTACATCGGTGCACGCAATTCACGTCACCGTGTCAGGCTACGTTAAATACTGATAAGTATTCGTCTGTACGCGGACAAACCATCGCATAATGCGCGATAAGTGTCAGGAGTAATACCCAGATGTTTCTTTTTCCACCAGCAAGACAATGGTACCGTAATCCGACCCTCGGACCTATGGATGCTGTAGCAGTCACTCTGACTATAACACCAAAACCTATAGGAAAAAATATATTTCATGTAATGTAAAAGGGAAAAGTTATATTATAATGTTATAATATTACAACATCGTAATATTCCAATAATATAATATCATTATATCATTCCATCATTATATCATTCCATTTTTCTATAATTCTACTATTCATTTGTAACATCGTATTGCACTACCGCTTTTTCACCTGTCCATCCTTAATACAATCTCTATTATGTTGTCGTGTTCTTACCTATTATTCTGCAATGAATTTTTTTCACACCATTGCTTTTCGTTCCTTTCTCATCCACCTTGTCCACATCATTTTTGTTTGTTTTCTTTTCTATTTTCCTTTTAATCTCCTAAAGGTGTTTGCATACTCACACATACTAGTTTGTATTTTGCCGTCCAGAGTTCGTGTCAACTGCCATCTTGTGCCTTCTCCACTTCGTCCTCCTCTCCGTTCGTCCACATTTGTCTATCCCTTTCCTATTTTTCTCCATACTTCCCTGCAGGTCCATATATGCCCTATACTCTCCTGCTCAACCCACAGATTTCGCACGCCTTTCTTCTGAACCCTTTATTTCCTGTATATCCCAGATTCCCGCATCTAAAACTCTTAGATGCCACGCTTCCTTTAGAAACTCATGTCTTCTTTGTCCTCATATTTTTCTTTTCCTGTTTCCCCCTTCAAATGTTTGTACATTTCGTAATAGGTCGAGTGTCGATTTTCGCCCAGTGTTTTTGGATTTCTTTTTATTTCAGTTGATAACAAGTACCCAAGATCCTGCCGATGCCTTCCTCTTTTATAGCGTCTTTAAGTTTGTTGCCCTATTTCGACGAATTTCCGTTTAGCATGTTTCTTATCTGCTACTTTGAACATATTTTGTTTCTTATCTCGTCCTTCACACATATTTTAGGCAAATAGCGTTCTTCCTTTTCTGATATTTTCAGTATATAATACCTCGTTCTCCTTGTTGCCTCCACTTCCTCACTTCTTATACCCGCCCCCATTTTCTACAGACAATCCGGTGTGTTGCCATCCACCCTAAGCACCATTTTAAGCCACCTTCCTTGTAATCGTTTTACCATCTCTCTTCTCTGTCATCCTCAAATTTTGATCCCGTACAGAGCTCCTGCTTCTACCAACAATTATATCAGCTGCGGTCCTTGTTTCAGATTGTCTACCCTTGCCCTTTTCATAACTGTCCAGACTGAGATGCCGCCTTCGTTGCTTCTACTACAATTTTTTCACGTGTTTTGCTGGCGAATTTCTCGTTACGAACCAGTAGCATAAGTATTTAAATCCCGTTACCACAGGGTATCTAATAGGAAGTTGCTAAAACTAAATAAGTGTCGCTTCCCTCCATGAATTCAATAGGGGTCCCTTTTTCTAAGGCGCATACCTGAGGCCCCGCAGTTTTATTCCAGCCGTGGTTGAAGCAAGTACGCGGGCGTCAAAATGAGTGAGCGCACCACGGAAGAAAAAGCATATCTTATTGAGTGCTTCTTCTCGAGGGGAAAAATTTATAGTAATGCGTATAGAGGGTTTCGTACTAAGTTTGGAACTCATAGAGTTGCCAGCGAAAACACTCTGAAAAGGTAAGAATTTAATATTTATTCATATTCATCTATCACACAACTTGTGTTTCAATTCAATTAAACTGCATTGAAGTAATTTTACGTTAATTTTTGGAGGATAATCGATAACTTCGTGAAGTATGGTACACTCCAGGACCGGTGACACGAGTGGCCAGGTTCATCTGTTACGGTGACTACACCAGAGAAGATCAACGAAGTTGAGAATTATTTCAAACAAAATCAAAATGATTCGATTTGGAAAGCTGCTCAAGCATTAAAAATAACCAAATCATCATTACACAACATTTTGAATATTTTTTGAAGTTTCATCCGTATAAAATAAGTACATCAATTGTTAACTGAACATGCCATGACGAAACGCATCGAATTTTGTAACACTATTACGGGAATGTTTGAAGCCGAAGAACTTAATGAGAAATTGATTATTTATTCCGATGAAGCAAATTTTTGGATGAATAGGTACGTAAACAAGCAAAATTAACGGTTTTGGGGAACGGAAAATCCCATCATATCGCTAGCGGAGCCCCTTCATCCACAGAAAGTAACGGCATGGGCAGTGATTTCAGTCAAAGGAATTTATTTGCAATTCTCGGAATCTACGGTAACAGGAGAGAATTACGAACAGCTTTTGGAAACGAAATTCTTCCCTTATGCAAAAAAGAGGGAACTGGTTAAAAAAATTTACTTCATGCAAGATGGAGCGACGCCACACCGGACTCATGAGGTGTTCGAAGCTATTCATTGCGTATATGGGACAAACTCACCGGACCTGAACCCTTGTGATTTTTTCTTGTGGGGTTACATTAAGGGGGGATTTTCTTTTTTTTTCGACAAAAAAATCGATTATTCGCTGACCGCTGTTTCATATTCTTCAAAGTGTTGAGAATATGTGTGCAAAACTTCAAATTAAAATTCTCAAAAATGGCAAAGTTATAAGCGATTTTATACCTGCGTGTCGACTCGCGGTGGCCGCGCGCTCGTTGTCACACGGCAGGGGTCGGCGCGCCCGGCAGCTGCCCGAAATATTCGGTGGAGAGTCGCTCAGTCTCGAACGAGAGTTTACTGGTAACAGACGTATATATCATGGATCGAAAACAGGGAAGTGAAACTCATAGTCGTGCTGCTAGACCGAAAAAAAGGAAATTTGTTGGGAATATTCACACCCGAGAAACGGAAACGACGTTTGCAAGTACGCCGGCCCAGAAACTGTCGACAGCGGAAGACGAAGAAATAATTACGGACCCGGGTCATGGATATCGCATTATCGCGTTTCTATCGGTTTTCTCTGCAATCTCGCAACTCGTAATATGTCAGGAATGCAAAGGACCGATCAAATTTGGCGAATCCAGTTCTCGCGGCTTGGGTTTTAAAATAGTTGTGCAGTGCAAGTGTCGTGTGCAATATATTAATTCCTGTCCTCTCGTCGATGACAAATCGTGTGAGATAAACCGGAGAATGGTTTTTGTGATGAGACTATTGGGAGTAGGCAGAGAGGGTATAAATTTATTTTGTGGCTTGATGGATATATCCCAAGGTTTCAGCACAACCTTGTACTATGCCTCCTTGGCGAACATTTACAGTGGAGCCAAAGCTGTATGGGAGCTGTGTGCGAAAAAGGCAGTGAAAGAAGAGAAAGCGAAGAATGCTGAGCACGGAAATCCAGTGACAGATATTTCTGTGTCGGGAGACGGAACATGGAAAAAGCGAGGATATAGTTTCTTGTTTGGAATCACGACACTCATCGGCAAATATTCAAGCAAAGTGGTTGACCTTGTCGTGAAATCGTCTTACTGTCACGCTTGTAAATGATGGCAATCAAAATCCGGTACCGAAGAATACGACGATTGGTTCGAAGAACACAGCAGTGAATGTACGGCAAATCACGATGGGTCAGCTGGAAAGATGGAAGTTGACGCGATCAAAGACATGTTCCGACGGTCTTGGGAAATGCATGAAGTACGGTACGCGAAATACATCGGCGATGGCGACACGAAAACATTCAAAGCCTTGTTGGAAGACAAACCTTACGGTGATGATTTGATCGTGAAGAAAAAGGAATGCGTCGGGCACGTTGCGAAGCGTATGGGCTCGCGACTGAGTAATGTGAAAAAAACGAAAAAACTTGGAGGAAAAGGAAAATTAACCGATAAATTGATAAAAGAATTAACAATTTTCTACGGTTTGGCTATCAGAAGACATCCAGACTCTGTTGATGAGATGTACAATGCTGTGTGGGTAACGTTCTACCACAAGATCTCGAAGAATGAAAATCCTCAGCATATGTACTGTCCCGCGGGGTCACAAAGGTGGTGCAAATGGCGCATTGCCGAAGCCGAAAAAACTCTGGACGAATTTGATCACGAAGCTCCACTGCATGAAGACGTCGCGAATGCTATTAAGCCGATTTACATTGATTTGTCATCGAGAGACTTGCTGGAAAGGTGTTTAGGTGGCGATACTCAAAACAACAACGAAAGCTTCAACGCAACCGTTTGGCGATTCGCACCTAAACACCTTCACTGTGGCGCGAAAACGATCGACATCGCGGCTTATCTGGCCGCAGGGATTTTTAACGAAGGGTTTACAGCAGTCCTTAAAACAATGACGACGATTGGAATCGTCGTTGGCCAGCAAGCATCAATATTCGTCGATGCGCGAGATAAGCAGCGGATAGAGAGGTCAACGAGATGCAGCCTCGAAGCAACGAAAGAGGCTCGAACAAGACGCAGAAGCGAAACTGCTTCACTGAATGAATTGTTCGAAGCCGAGGAAGGCATCCTGTATGGCCCTGGCATAGCAGATTAGATTAAAAATACTGTAAGTACTCGATATGTCCGATAAACTGTACTCACAACTTTAAACGCGTTTTTCTCGAAACAGCTTTTTCACAACTGGTGTGCACGATTTCTCAAAAACTATTCAACCGATTGCCTTCAAATTTGGACAGAATGCTCAGCTGACATCCTTTTATCATTTGATGAAGCAAAAAAGCAATACGTTTAATAGTTTTTTATTTATAACAAAAAATCGATCAATTTTTTTCGAAAAATCGATACTTCAAGTTCAAAATGTCACCAAATCGTCAATTTTTTTTTCCCTTCATCGAACGATAGCTATATGCGTCTAAAGTGAAATGCTTTTTGGGTTTTTGTTGCAGGATGAACGTGAAGGCTGTAATCGTGCACACCATCAAAAAAGGACCATCGTGCGTCGAGGGGGGTGGGAGGCGGATTTTTTGATGAAATTGTTTAAAATTTTTTTGTATGTAGTAAACAGATCAATAAAACTATATGCCAAGTTTCACAAGTTTTCCGTTGTATACTTTCTTCACAAAAAAATTCCCAAAAAGCGGTAAATTTTGCGAAAAAAAAAGACAATCCCCCCTTAAAGATCATTGTTACTCTAAAAACCCCAGCACAGTAGAAGAACTGATCACGGCCATCCAGGAAGTGGTTCGCGGCATTACGAACGATATGTTGGACACAGTTTTTCACAATTTTCAAAAGAGAATTGATTTTTGTGCACCATCTAACGGTTCGCACTTCGGAAATATCTATCATTAATCACTGTGCTTTTTCGTTATTATTATAAGATGTAATAAGTTGACATAAAAAATATTTGACTGGGTTTTATTTATGTGCGTTTAAAACTGCAGAGTTTTCTCTATTTAAAGCGATTTGGCTTTTCTGAGTCCGTGCACGTGTTTAAAAATGGCAGTCGATTAGTTTCAGCAACTTCCTATTGGACACCCTGTACTTCAATCTTCTCATCCTTATAGTCTCACGCTTCTTTCCTCCTTCACCCCGAAATCCTAAACGTTCTAATTTTAGTTTTTGCGACGATCACTTTAATTTTTATTTTATCTACAAATTTTTCCAATGAGGCCAATATCATTTGCAACTCGCTTGCTTCCTCCGTTACTATCGCAATGTTATCCGCATATTTTAGCTCATCGAATTTACTGGCGCCATCATAATCCCCCATGAACCCTTTCTCTCCTACTCTGCATCTAAACCATCTAGGGTTAAAGTAAATAAAGCTGGTCTTAACGTACATCCTTATTTCACCCCTTCCTCATTTTCAAAGCTGTCCTCGATCCCACCTCCCGTTGTGACCTCTACGGTCGTTTTTCCATAGTTCTCTCTACAAAAAATCTTATGCATTTTCCTTTGTACTCCTTTCTCTGACACCGTCTTCAGGAGCAGTCGCCTGTCCACTTTAACGAATGCTGCGGTCATGTCCACAAACGCTATGTATAATTTCCCCCCTTTTTTCCTTAGCCTGTTGTTAATCATTGAACTGAGCACAAATATATGATATCTTGTTCCTCTTCCCGTTCTGAATCCCGCCTGGCTCTTCCTGTGGATCCCTTTTGTCTATCGAGCTGTTGATTCGTTTCACCATAATATTAGGTCAAGTAAAAAGTCCTGAGTGTTTTCCGCTAGATGTCTTTAGTGAGCCATATCTCACGATGTATGAAATGCATCGGGTCATACCGTACGGCAATTGAAAGGTGACATTACGGTTCAAGAAACGTTCTTTGGCAGTCTTGTGTTTGGTGAAGCCAGTTGTTTGATACAGCGTTCCAAGATGGAAGGAAAGAAGAGAAAAATTGGGTACATGTTTCAGTACCACTACGACCAAGGTGAAAAGGCAGAGTAGGGGACCAAAAAATTGTGCTGTTTATGGACCCAATACAGTATCAAATGCAACAGCACAGCGGTAGTTCCAACGATTCCATTCCGGTAATATGGACGTCGAAGATGAGGCACGCCCTCGTAGGCCAATCGTCGAAAATGTCAATAAAATCATGGAAATCGTCGAGTCAGACCAGCATGTGAGCACTTATTCCATTGTCCAGGAACTGAAGATCGGCCAGAAAATCGTTTGAAACCATTTGCATAAGGCTGGTCTCAAAAAGAAGCTCGATGTATGAGTGCCACACGAATTGACGCAAAATAACGTTTTGGATTGGATTGATGCCTGCGATTCCTTGCTGAAACGTAACGAAACCGGCTCATTTTTTAAGCGCATGGTGACTGGCGATGAGAATTGCGTCACCTATGAGAACAACAGCCAAAAAAGATCGTGGTCCAATCGTGGAGAGCCGGCCCATGCGATCGCCAAGCCCGGATTATCGGGCAAGAAGGTTTTGCCGTATGTTTGGTGTGATTGGAAGGTAATCATTCACTATGAGCTGCTCCCATCCGGCCAAACACTCAATTCGGACCTCTACTGCCAACAACTGACCAGATCGAAGCAGGAGATCGGCCAGAAGCGGCCAGAATTGGCCAATAGGAAGGGTGATGTGTTTCATCAAACAACGCCAGGTCGCACACGTCTTTAACGGAGACTTTGTCCTTGATTGAGGAGCGGGAGATGTTAGCGGCTCAACATGAGCAACTAGAAGAAGAGGAGGGATGCCTCTATGGACCAGGCATTGCCGATTAGCGGTAATTATAAACACATTTGTGTAAACACATTACAAAACTTTAAACGCGTTTTTCTCGAGAACACGTTTTTAAAAATGGCTGACATTCTTCTGACCGCTGTAATTAACACATCAACCTAAAATTTGGAGAACATACTCAAAAAATATGTTTTCACGGAATGACGGATCGTTTTTTTGATAGATACATTTTTGCATTTATTATTTATCTTTTTATGCGAAAAAAACGCGAAAATTCGATTTTCTTTTTTTAATTGCCACCGTTTTCCGAAATTTGTACTAAACGAAAAATCCATCCGTCATTCCATGACCAAAGGGTCACAGATTGATAATATGCTTTGAATTTGTGTTTCGGTCAACAAAGAGGGGGCAGTGATGTCAGCCGTTTACGTGCCGCGATTTGAGGACCTGTTTTCGCGGAGCTGCAACGGCTGCCATTTTGGTTTTTTTTTTCAAAAAAAAAAAATGTTTCAACGTTCTGTATATCATGAATAAAAGCAAGAAAAAAACTGCACTCAAAAAGCTTTGCTCGTTTCCTTTAAAGAAAATAAAATGTAAACACCTGAAATATGGCACTCCTAGGACAAAGTCTCCCTTAACGACGCGCCAGAAGCTCCGAGAGCTAGGATGGGAGGTTCTATCGCACCCGCCGTGTAGTGCAGACCTGGCACCAAGCGATTATCACCTTTTCAAGCATTTGCAA
Source organism: Ophion costatus (assembly GCA_951751655.1). Lineage (NCBI taxonomy): Eukaryota > Metazoa > Arthropoda > Insecta > Hymenoptera > Ichneumonidae > Ophion > Ophion costatus. The sequence continues at coordinate 4,708,884 of OX632368.1, forward strand.
AATTTTCTTCATGGTACAAAACAGGCCTCAAGAGAGGGTTGTGAAAATCAGCTGGTCAAGTTTTTTACCAATAGGGACGAGGACTTTTTCAATCGCAGGATTATGAAATTGCCTTCAAAATGGACGAAAGTTATCGAACAAAACGGCGCATATTTGATCTATATCGGATAATCCTAACTATGCTAATTTCGTCGTCGAACTACAGCGAAAAAACGCTCAGAACCTTTTACTTGACCTAATGTTAGTCAATATTTTATACCCTACATCCGGTAATGAGAACGCGCGGTAAGTTTACACCTCGTCTTCGTGTCCCGCCTCGTGAATTAGGTGTGTTCTCGCTGTTTCTCATCTCTCCATAAGTTTGCCGCCATTGCGCACTCTGTTCGTCACCGCCCGAACGGAAAACGTGCTCACCAAGTACGCACGTTTTTTCATTGGGTGCCGACACTAACAGTGCTCATAATGATCGAACAGTCTATATCGGGAGTTTTGTTCAACGTCAGTGGCACACTGTCGTGTCTCTTGAAAAGGATATAGCGCTAATGGGCATAACACTTCTGTATTTATGCGAATAAAAATTCAAGCATGCATCGCGGTCGACATCCTTCGGCGTGACTTTTTGTCATTCGATAATATTTTAATATGGACACAACTATGTGGAAGCTACAATTATTAGTTAGGAACAGAATAATTTCAGAATTTTGTACCAGACATGATAAAAATTCTTCAAACCGATATAAGATTCAAATTTACATCACATGTATCCATGTACACAGCTGTATGTTTATTTTCAGTTTTTTCTTCATATTAATATTATATATGTCGGAGATACGTTAGGATGAACGTTTGCACCTTCGCGTGCTTCGACGTTGGCCTGTCTTTTAAGCCGCGTGGACGTCATTTCGGGTAATGCGAGAATAAGAAAGACAGAAATAAGAAGTATCATCCGCGTTTATTCCGATATCCTTTTATCGACCGATTCTTTTATTCCCGAGGATCGGTTTCTGATATGACCGTTCGATCCACCCTGATCTTCCGAGTCCCTCCGATCTTCCTCTCCTCTTTCTTCTTCTGTTAACGTCGCAATCCTCGTTCCGCTTGTATACTGGTCAAGGCCTTCTTCACTTGTCCGAATGAGCCTGTCGTCTCTCTTCTACATGGCCTTCCTGATTCATCACACGTCCTCGTGTGAAGTTGAAGTTTCCTTACAACTTTCTGTAAATGAGAATTGGATATCGATTGTTTATTTGCTCGGCCCTTTCTGACCATAGACGGGTTTTCCTTCACATATATTTTTTGTCAGCTACCTCAGTAGTCACCGCTATAGCAATAGCCACCGCTATCTCAGTAGCCACCGCTATCACAATAGCCACCGCTATCTCAGTAGTCGTCGGTATCGCAATAGCCACCGCCATCGCAACAGCCACCACTACCTCAGTAGCTACTATCGCCCCATAGCCGTTTCATTGCACCATCTCCGTCCATAATCTAGCGTTAATTTTATACCTTTCTGGTTGACCTCATACAATTTCTATCATTGTGATAAATTGGTCAGAGCAACCGTCAGCACTCTTAAGAGCTAGAGAATGGGTTAGGTTTTTTGTGACTTGCAATTAGTAAGCTTGGATGGTCGATTATGCATTTCGTTACTCACGGTTTCGTTCGCTTACCTTCGTTGTCTGTGATGCACGGGTCAAGTTCATCAGGAATATGTGATGTAGGGAAAGGGCGCAATCGCTCCCGAGCGTACTTATAAGTACGGTTGGGGTTAAGACCTTTTAGCAGATACCTATCACCGTCCAATATCTCTGTGACTGCGAGTGGTCCCTTAAACTTTGGGTCTAGTTTTCTTTGATTTCTCTCATGATTTTTATTAGAACGTAGTCGCCAATTGCGAACTTAGTAACTTTTGCTTTGTGTTTGTCGAAGTAATTTTTATTCGTTTCGGCATCTTTTTGTATTTTTCTCACAGCTTGTTTTCTGGTCTCGTCGATGTCTATTTCGACTTCATTGTCATCTGCTACCATAAGGTTTAAAGGTCTAGCTACTTTTCCGATAAGTAATTCTAATGGACTTGCTTTTGTCACTCTATTTATTGTGCTGTTCATAACCAGTTGAACGTCGTCTATCGCATTTTGCCATGGTGTATTGCTATTGGTCTCTGCAACGGTAAGCATATTTTTAAGCGTGCTCATTACTCTTTCGACCTGCCCATTTGCACGGGAAGAGCCCGTAGCTATAAAATGTAGATTTATATTGTGCTTGTTACAAAAGTCGCGGAAATCTTTGTTAGCAAAGCATCTTCCCTGATCGGCAATAAGTCGTACTGGAGTTCCGAAAAGCCCGATGCATGATTTCAATGAGTCTATTGCGCTTGTTGCGTCGATCTGCCGGGCATGACGTAACAGAACGAATTTAGTGAACGCGTCCACAATCACATAAATGTATTCCTTTTTGGTATTTTTACCAGTGAGCTTTCCTGTGGCGTCAATATGGATGGTATGCCATGGGATGCTGATTTTTGGGATAGGGTGTAACTCTATTTGTTGTTTTCCAGAAGCTGATTTTGATATTTTACATGTCAGGCAGTGTTCGGCAAATTTTCTAACATATTTGGACATATGTAGAAACCAATAGTGCTGATACACCTTTTCTAGGGTTTTCTCCCATCCCAAGTGCATGATAGTTTCGTGAATGTGGTTTATAACTCACCACCGAAAGCTCTAGGCACGACAGGGAGCCAAACGTTGCGGTTATTCCTTTCAACATTCCGATACAGAACGTTCGATCTGAGTTCATATGTACGGCAATTGTCTTCATCTAAATCGTCTTTTTCGAGCTTAGATATGATTTCCATCAATTCTCCATCGCGTCAAGGTTCAACTTGTAACCAGTTTGGAGATAGTTCGGTCAAATTTACATGTTTTTCTACGGTTTTTTGACAATCGAAGGAAATCGAAGTGATGTCGTTTTTGGAGCTATTATTTTTAGAATTGTCGTTTGGTAGGAGTATAAGGTTTCTCGAGAAAAAATCTGCGTGAGCCATCTTTTTTCCTTCTCAGTAAACGATGTCGAAATCGAAAGCTTGTAGGAACGCCCACCATCTGTGCACTCGCGGGGTCAGAACGACCTTGGTTCTTGAAGTTTTCAATGAGTTACAGTGTGTGACTACGATAAATGTCTGCCCGTAGAGATAATGACGAAAATGTTTTACTGCGTTCACGACGGCTAAGGTTTCTAATTCATATGAATGATATTTGGACTCGGCGCTTCTTGTCCGTTTGCTGTAATATTCGACTGGGTGTGGTTTACTATCAACCTTTTGTATAAGAATGGCACCATAACCGTCTGAGCTTGCATCCGTGTGCAATTCTATCGGATGACTTGGATCGAAGATGATGAGAACGGGGGTGTTCGTGAGTTGGGAAACAATGTCTTGCCTTATCGCTTCATGCTCTGGTTGCCATTTAATTTTGTTATTGTTTGAGGTGAAACGATGTAGCGTGGCCATTTTTTGCGAGAATCGATGGATGAATTGCCGAAAGTACGATGCTAGCCCAATAAACTGTCGGAGTTGAGTTACAGTCTCGGGAGGGGGGAGGTTTGTCAAAGCGATAATTTTTCGTGGATTTGGTCTCATTTCACCCTCGGATATGACGTATCCGCGGTATTCGACCCTGTTCTTTAAGAAGGACCATTTTTTCATATTGAATGAAAATCCAGCTTCGCTTAAGGTTTTAATGATTGTCTCTAGCCTGGTCAAACCTTCCTCTATATCCTTTGAGGGTACGATCAAATCATCCATATAAACAATACCGTATATGTAGGCTATCTCTCCCAAGGCATTGTTGATGAGACGCTGATAAACAGCAGGAGCGTTGCGTAAACCAAAGGGAACGGTAAGGTATTCGAAATGTCCGTCTGGTGTGATAAACGCGGTTCGTTCGACTGATTCGGGATGAACTGGTATCTGGTGAAGGCCGCTTGCCATATCGAGGCATGAGTAATACTTTGCGCCTGCTAGTCGTTGTATTTGGTCGCATATTAAAGGTAAGGGATAGCGATCAGGAACGGTATTGGCATTTAATTCACGGTAATCCACACACATACGATCCGACCCATCACGTTTTTTTACCAATAGTATAGGGCTGGAAAATGGTGATTTACTGGGTTTGATAATACCGGCGACCAGCAATTCGTTATATTTTTTGCGAACAATTTGTCGTTCTTCAATGCTTAGATGGTATGGGCGTTTTTGAACTGTCTTGTTGGGATCAATAAATTTTATCTCCAATTCTCCGGTTTTTACTCTACTCGTTGGGGTTCCCTCGACAAAGAAGGAAGAATATTTTTGGAGCAATCTGAAGAGGTTGGTGATCTTATCGTGGTCTAAGTCTGTGTCTAAGTTTTCGAATGATGTCACGATACGACAAAACCTTCTACTGCAAAACCTTGAAATATTAAGTCACGTCCGACAAGCATGTTACTACTTAGATAGTCGTCTGGTAAAACGTGAAATAATAGTTCGACGGGGTAATCGTCAAGGAGTACTTGGGACAAGATTTGTAACGTGCAGGGCACCTCGGACTTGCCTACACCTACTAGAGTGACCAAAGCATGGGTTCGTTTCCCGAAATTTTTTTTTGCTACACTCTCTTATCAGCGAACATTCTGCTCCTGAGTCAAAGCAAAATGGATAGCGCTCACTGGATTGTAATATTGTTCCGGTGATAGGTTTCACGCTGCAAAGGTCAACTCGTCGTTCAATTCGCCCAGGTGCTAAATTGTCGCTTCTCAAATCGGAACAACGTGAAGCGATATGTCCCGGTGCGCCACACTTGTAGCAATGAATTGTTGGTTCTGTTGTCATAGTAGAAGTAGGCTTTCGTGAGATGTCATTATTAGGCGTCTTCGAGAATGACTTGCTAGAACCACGACTGAAGCATTCGAAGGATTTGTGACCCGTTTTTCCACAAGTGTAGCACTTTACGGGTTGTATCGTCTTGAGGCGTTTTGGTTCCGATACATGACCATCTTTTTTTGAATCATCTTCTACAGTTGGTCTTTTTCGGTAGGCGAAAGCCATTAATTCAGGCTGCATTTGACTGCGTGCACGAATGTCTTCTGTAAAAACAACCCGTTGTAGTCGAGGTTCGATTTTTGCTGCATGGGCGAGGACGACGGCTGTAGCTATATATTCTATGTCCAAATCTTTCCATCGAGACGTCCACGATGACATGAGTCTGCCTGCATAAGCTGCAAGACATTCACCGTCTTTTGGCTTGCTATTCAGCACACGCATGAAGGTAGCTGCACATGTCTCCACCGAATCATAGC
>OX632368.1:4719220-4911720 GCA_951751655.1 Ophion costatus
TCTTATCCAAAACGAACGAAATACGAAACGAGCCGATCTTCGAGACCTCCGAAACGGAAATTTTATGGAAAGAAGAAGTTACTTGAAGAAGACGAAAACGAAAGTGAAATAAACAAAGCAAGTGTTTGGAGTACGATATAAACATTATATAGGCGACGGAGACTCTAAAACCTTCAAGGCGATTTTGGATCAAAAACCTTACGGTGAGGATTTTAGTGTAATAAAAAACGAGTGCATTGGGCATATGAAAAAAAGAATGGGAAGTCGCCTCCGATCCGTAAAAAAAATGCATAAGCTCGGTGGCAAAGGAAAATTGACGGATGCCTTGGTAAAAAGGCTCACGACATATTACGGCTTAGCTATTCAGAGCAACGTCGATAGTTTGGACGGAATGAAAAAGTCTGTAATGGTGACATATTATCATTTGTGCTCCTCTAATCAAAGTCCTCAACATGACTACTGTCTATCGGGCGTCGACAGTTGGTGTAATTGGCAAAAAAAATAAAGCTATCGGAGTCAATTTAGATGATTTTGAGCACCCGCTTCCGTTTCACCCAGACGTCCAGAAGCATATTTTGCCGATTTATACAGATCTATCCAGGGAAGACTTGCTCCAGAGATGCTTGGGTGGTCACACTCAAAATGCCAATGAGAGTTTTAATTCAACGGTCTGGATTTTGGCTCCAAAGCATTTAAATTCCGGTTTAAAAATAGTCGAAATCCCATCTTTTCTTGCAGCTGGACTATTCAACGAAGGCTATATATCGGTTTTGAAATCCATGTTGGCATTAAATATAATCGTTGGACGCCAGTGAAAAAATTTTGCTGACAGCGCTGATGCTCGCCGGGTACAGTGAAAGGATCGGCGAAGTTCGTTATCGACAAAAGGAGCACGAAAAGCGCGAAAAGAACAATTGGCTGACGACGATCGGTTTTTTGAAGAAACAGACGGCTCGTTATATGGCCCTGGAATCGCCGATTAGCCGGTGAGTATTTGATATCATTGACTTTTCCCATGTCAAAAATTTCAACGCGTTTTTCTCAAAACAAGGTTTTTCCAATTGGCGTACACTCTCACGGGAAAACTTTTCAACCGAATTTGACGAAATTTGGTACACTACTGCATGAAATCACACCCTTCTATGTGAGTATAATTATTTTTCAATACCGACCAAAAAAAGTAATTTTCCGAAGCAAAATGAGCGAAAAATTACATTAAAAATCTCAATTTTCACTTTAAACCAGTATAATTTTTGCAATTTTTATTATTTTTCATTTTCCCGATATTCACAGAGGAACTATAAGTGTTGCAAACAAAAATGTTCAATTGTATTGATTTCAGATGAAAACTACGAGTGCCAGACTGTACGCCAATCGAGAATTTCCCGGTCGACATATTCCAGAACCAGTTGGATATCACGGCAATTTTTTTTTCATTTGAATTCAAAAAATTAAGCTTCCATCTTCAATGTATCATGAGAAATATGTCCGATTTTGAAAGCAAAAAAAAAAATATTCTGTCCACCAAAAAAAAATCGACAAAATGATCTATTTTTTCGCCATCCAAAGGTACCTCCCCCCTTAAACAAAACAATGTCGTTTTTTTTGCAGATGTATGCATCAGAGGGTTTTTTGCATCAGAGGGCTTCGGGTCAGAGGAAAAATTGCAATCTGTCACGTCCCGACCAGATGCGTACAATGGATTTTTAAGCCTAATACGCACGATAGCGACATTCTCATTTTTCGAAGGATCTGAATATTTTTCTTTACAGTTAGGCCTACCACGGCGGAAACGTAGCCTATCCATAATAATATAACTAAGCGTTTCTCGTACCTTCCCACGCGAAAGCGTAGCGGTCTTAACGATATCGAGAACAAATATACAAGCCGGAAAATTTCGAACAGTCTCGCTGTAATCCGAACAGAGTCCGAGTACATCGCAGAGTGTCCTTAAGACCAAAAATACACAAAGGCAACCTTCGGGTTACAAGGATGACGAACACGTGAAGCGACACGCAAGAAATGCGTGATGATATTCATAAAGACGTAAATATATAACGACGCAACGATGTCGAATGCTGACGACCATCCAAGAGCGGAAAAATGTCCAAATCCTTAAAATATACACTCGCTAGTAAAAAATCCTCCGACGCAGGAAGTTGACGCGGTCATAAAACTGCGTTGATATTTCCCATGCGGACTCGCGGGCCTCGGTCAACAAGCCCGATCTCGAGCGTGCGTTCTTGGCGCCGACAAGGCCCCTTTCTACCCTGTATTTTTCCGCGCTGCAGATAAAGAAGCGCAGCTCCAATTCCCGGAAATAGAGCGACGGTTGTGGCTATCGCAACCTACTCCTCGCGCCCACTCTCATTTCAACTTATACATATTTTCCACCAATTCAAAAGAATGCACCCCCAAATGTGCACTGTCCCAGGGGGCCATTCTCCCACTACCTCAGCATCCCCATTTTTCCTACATCCTAGAAGAAGAAAATCATGAAGTCAGTGTTCCATCACCACTCGTAGAGAGCAGTCTCCCAACAAATTTCATCGGAATAAGTAGAACAACTGTCTCCTGACAGCAAACGCGAAACTTGAACTTCGAAATTGTTCCTCATAAAAACGCGAACTGTAAGAAATCATTTAACTGTCTACGGTGAATGTGTATGTGTGAAACTCACATGTGTAAAAATTTGTATCAACGTGTAATTTCAACATTGTCACCGAGCGTGCGCAACCGAGGGGTAAGACCTATCTGCAGAGGCCCGAACCCAACCGCTGTAAATCGATTATCGTATCCACCGCGCATCATAAATGTAAGCGAACCTCTATGTATTCTCATGTTGACGGAATTAACTAAATTGGTTAATTTCAATAAATCCCAAATTGTTAATTATTTGTATAGATCAATTAATTTCTTAATCGAGTCACTGCGTCACACCCATCTTTGCATGCACCTTTCCCTTTTTCACCCTCATCCCGAGCTATTGCGCTAGGCGTCCGCTAAAAAGAGGGAACCGCGATAAAACATATGCCCACGTCCACTCAGGACGTGACAAATCAGATGAGGTCGATTGTGGAGCAATAAATGACTGTGCGATCCGACTACCAAACGACACCAATAAGTGGCACCAATTCAGCAACTTTAGCCGGAAAGAGCGACATCCATTCATTGTGTATGCTGATTTGGAGTGTGTGTTGGCAAAGCCCGATGGAGAGAACCTATCGAATGATATATATCAACACCATGAAGTGTTTAGTAACGCATACTATGTGTGTTGTTCGTATGACGACTCATAATCTTCGTATCACTCACGCCGCAGTGCTGATTGCGTATCCTGGTTTGTCGAAGAACTAAAAAATCTGGCTCTGCGAATAAACGAACTTTTCTGTGATAATGTACCAATGGTGCATTTAACACCGCGTGAGTGGGCTAGTTTTCGAGCAGCGACTCAATGTCACATATGTGAGAAACCATTTGCGTAAGAAGATGTACGCGTTCGAGATCATTGTCATCTGACTGGGCGCTATAGAGGCCCTGCCCATTCCAACTGCAACCTAATTTACAAACAGTCATTTTTCATTCCAGTAGTTTTCCACAATTTATCCGGTTATGATGCGCATTTTATAATCAATGAAGTAGCCACAGCGTTTGAAGGAACAACCAATGTGCTTCCAATCACAAAGGAGAAATACATCTCCTTCACGAAGCATGTTAAAATTACAGACGATTCAAAACACAAGATCCAATTGCGCTTTATCGACTCATACAAATTCCTCAACACCAGTCTCGACAAATTAGCCGCATTCTTGAGCGAGGATAAACTGAAAATTTTACGCACACAATTTCCAACTCTCTCGACAGACGATTTCAATTTGCTGACGCGAAAAGGGGTCGTCCCTTATGAATATATTGACGACGTGACGAAGTTAGACGACACTTGCCTTCCACCACGTAACGCATTTTACAGGTCCCTGACAGATACTACAGTATCGGAGAGCGAATACGCACATGCTGAGAACGTTTGCGAGCGGTTCTCCACTCGAACGCTGGGTGACTATAGCGATTTGTATTTGAAGACAGATGTCTTGTTATTAGCCGATATTTTCGAAAACTTTCGAAATACATGCGTTGAGAGCTATGGCCTAGATCCCGCGTAGTACTACTCATTGCCGGGGTATACCTGGGATGCAATGTTAAAACACTTTAATGTCAAGTTTGAACTACTAACTGACATCGACATGGTTTTATTCGTTGAGCGGGGTAGCGGTGCACACGCTAATAACAAGTACATGGAGTCGTTTGATCCATCGAAAGTATCATCATACTAGATGTATTTTGACGTCAATAATTTGTATGGATGGGCAATGTGGCAACCCTTGCCGTATGCAGATTTTCGATAGGTCAACGACGTGTTCAATTTTGATCCATCATGCATCGCGCTAGACTCACCTACAGGCGACATCCTTGATGTCGACTTGGAATATCCGCAATCTCTCCATGATGCGCACAAAGACCTGCCGTTTTGTCCAATACATGAAAAACCGTTGGGTAAGCGGGAAGAAAAGCTGTTAGCAACCGTCTGCGATAAAAAGCGCTACATCATACACTACCGGAATTTGCAACAGTGCTTACGCCATGGACTTTGTCTCGTAGAAATTCATCGAGTCCTACAGCTTACACAATCGCAATGGCTGCGTTCGTATATTGTGTTGAATACCCAGTTTCGAACGCTTGCCAAAAACGATTCCGAAAAGAATTTATTCCAGTTAATGAATAATGCGGTCTTTGGCAAAACGATGGAGACTGTGCGCAACCATGTAGATGTAAAGCATTTAACAAAACGGGAGAGCAGATATGGCGCAGAGGCAATGATGGCGAAGCCAAACTTCCACAGCCGAAGTGTTTTTTCGGAAAACCTCGTGGCCGTGGAATTGCGCAATCTCGAGGTGAAATTCAACAAGCCGATTTATGTAGGTATGTGCATACTCGACATATTCAAAATGTGCTTGTATGGATTACACCACGAGTATATGGTACCTCTGTATCGAGATAGATGTAAAGTCATGTATACCGATACGGATAGTCTCACATATGACATTGAGAGCGATGATATATATGCCGACATGAAGCGCGACCTTGTAAAATTCGATACAAGCGATTATTCAGCGGACAATAGGTATGGTATACCGCTCGTCAACAAGAAGGTACCCGGTCTCATGAAGGACGAATGAAATGGAGCAATTATGACCGTATTTATTGAATTTCGATCGAAAATGTACGCGACACGTGTCGAGGGTGAGAAAGAGACGAAAAAAGTTAAAGGTGTCAAGAGTAGCGTTGTGGCTAGGACAATCACATTCAACGATTATGCTCGATGCTTGAAGGAAGAAGTTGAACTGAGCCGTAGTCAAACGTGCATTCGATCAAAGTTACACAATGTCTACACCATTTGCGAGACGAAAATTGCCCTGAGTCCTCATGACGATAAGCAGTATATCATACCTGGGACCTCTGATACCCTACCATGGAGGCATTATAGAATACCGTCGTGAAAAGTTTTGCAATTTTTTTTTCCACAACCTTGATGTAAAATTGTGTACATTTTTATGAATATGAATGTATAAATCTCGTGAAAATTATGTATACATTTTGTTCACTCGATGTTAAAATTGTGTTTGTTGTTGTATATATTTGATTGCAGTAAGAATGGATCCATTATTTTCTGTAAATAAAGAAAAGGCCTTTTTATAAGCCCATGTGTTTATTCACTCTATCCATTTCCTCGTACCCACGTTCCGCGAAAAAAAGGGATTATCGCCGGCCGGAAGAGAGGGAAAGAAGCAAGCCTGCTGTGGAGTCGGTCGGAGGCTTTGGAAGGATACATGCGGAGACGACCAACAGGACAAGAGTCATAAAACACGCATATTATCAATTTGATTTATTATCGACTACAAATCGGATTTACTTATCCAACTATTGTAGCTATTGTTGAACCCGAGCCATTCAACAAACATTCGATTACCGCGCTTCTTCAATACTGCTTCAATGAGATAGATATCGGGGTGCTTGACACTGAGAAGCGCCTGTTCGTAAAAACCCCCGGCGATCGGTTCATCTTTATGGTCCTTCAAGTGGGACGTCACGGGATGAGTTTTTTTTCCACACGATAGATTGTAAATATTCCTGTTGTCCAGTTTGGGGTGTAACCCTTTTCGAAAACAGTCTAAAAATTTGCAGTTTGCCACTTTATTATCAACGGCGAATTTCGGCGATCTTTCCATTGGAGGCTTATTGAAAATCTGCTGCAGTTGCTTTTCATGGATAAGTAAATCCGATTTGTAGTCGATAATAAAGAAAATTGAAAATATTCGTATTTTATGATTCTTGACTTGTTGGTCGTCTCCACATGTATCCTTCCAATGCCTCCGACCGACTCCACAGCAGGCTTGCTTTTTCCCCCTCTTCCCGCCGTCGATAATCCCATTTTTTCGCGGAACGTGGGTACGAGGAAATGGATAGAGTGAATAAACACATGGGATTATAAAAAGTCCGTTTCTTTATTTACAGAAACTAATGGATCCATTCTTATGCAATCAAATATATACAACAACAAACACAATTTTAACATCGAGTGAACAAAATATATACATAATTTTCACGCGATTTATACATTGATATTCATAAAAAAGTACACAATTTTACATTAAGGTTGTGGAAAAAAAATTGCAAAATATTTCACGACGGTATTCTATAATGCCTCCATGGTAGGGTATCAGAGGTCCCAGGTATGACATACCGCTTATCGTCATCAGGACTCAGGGCAATTTTCGTCTCGCGAATGGTGTAGACATTGTGTAACTTTGATCGAATGCACGTTTGACTACGGCTCAGTTCAACTTCTTCCTTCAAGCATCGAGCATAATCGTTGAATGTAATTGTCCTAGCCAGGACGCTACTCTTGACACCTTTTTTCGTCTCTTTCTTACCCTCGACACGTGTCGCGTACATTTTCGATCGAAATCCAATAATTTCGGTCATAATTGCTCCATTACCTTCATCCTTCATGAGACCGGGTACCTTCTTGTTGACGAGCGGTATACCATACCTATTGTCCGCTGAATTATTGCTTGTATCAAATTTTACAATGTCGCGCTTCATGTCGGCATATATATCATCGCTCTCAATGTCATATATGAGACTATCCGTATCGGTATATATGTATGACGGTATATATGTATGATACGAAGATAATGAATCGTCATACGAACAACACGCATAGTATCCGATACTAAACACTTCATGGTGTTGATATATATCTTTCGATAGGTTCTCTCCATCGGTCCTTGCCAACACACACTCCAAATCAGCATACACAATGAATGGATGTCGCTCTTTCCGGCTAAAGTTGCTGAATTGGAGTCACTTATTGGTGTCGTTTGGTAGTCAGATCGCATATTCATTTATTGCACCACAATCGACCTCATGTGATTGCAATTTTTCCTCTGACCCGAAGCCCTCTGATGCAAAAGACCCTCTGATGCAAACATCTGCAAAAAAAAACAAGATTGTTTTGTTTAATTTGTCTAGCATATATAATTATATATATATATATATTATGGTAACTACATACCGATCACAGATATATTTTTTATGCTTCTTTTTGGTCAGTTGTGACCTCACAAGTCTCGATAGGTGCTTGATCCATACGAAGTGCCCCGCATTGCTGTCCTCGTTGTCTTGCATGTACAGAAAATTGATGTGCTTTTCCTTCTTGTGTTGACCTATGCGTATTGGAATGATGTCCTTTTTGGTGGTGGTTGTATATACGTTGATCGATACATTGTTTTGAAGTTCAAATTTCTATACTTGATGTATCGTCACCGGGAATTCGATATCCTTCAGATTCAGTACTGTCGAATAAAGAGGATAAGAAGATGTACGGTGGCTGTTTTGTTCAGCTGGGTATAGAGCAGCGACAACTGCCCATGCGAAACACGGTTTATCGTCAGATTTGACGTTAAACCACAGCCTTCTTCAACATTATTTCCCGCGGCAATGATATAGAGTACCCGGCACGCATCGGATTATCCTTATTCACAATTATCGTGAGGTTAAGTATTTTTTGCAGAGCCCAGCCGCTATCACGTTCTTGAAATTCATCGAGTAAGTTTAAAGTGGGCTCAAAAACACGCTGTTCATACCACTCGTTCAAATCGCTTGTACTAAATAGTTCATAGTTACGCGTGTTGATACTGTTATTCGCATATTTGTCACCACTCGCGAATTCACCATTAAACATTGTATTGATTTTAATACTGTTATGCGTGTCGATGATATTTTGCCCATGTTGAAGCACTAGGACGCGATCATCATTTAGAAAGTGTTTCGGCTCGATGTGGCTGCGATTGATGATGGAGCCGGTCAATATGCTACTCTCGAAGGATGTTTCAATCTCTCGCCAGATTAACCCGTGATCAGCATGTCCTGCAGCCGTGTGTATGAAGCGACTCTGCACAGAATTCCTCAATGCTTCCAGACGCGCTATTTGGGCGATTAGTGATTGTTGATGCCCAATTAATTATCGCGGGCGCTTAATCCGGCTTTGCGTTTCCATCCCTCCGATGAACTCGATGCATCGTTGCTCCCACGCGGTAAAATCTTCAACCGAACTTAAACGCGCGGCTTGGTCATGCAAAATTTGCTCCATGTTGATGAGTACGAATAAAACTTCCACGATGTTAACAGACTGACTGCTTCATGCAAAGTGTGGTCAGATTCGAGCGGAGCGGATCATTAAAAAGGCTCTTCGGGAGAAAACGTTCGGCCCTCTCTCGGGAAAAAACAGGGTTACCCGATAACGCGTAGATTGCTCGAGGAACATGAGACAAAAACAGGAAGTCGGGATGCCTCGGGTCGAAAGATTTTATGGGTCCTGCAGCCCACGTGGTCCATCAGCGCCACCGGTTCTTGGCAATAGATCCCTACAGTTTATAGTTTTTCCAAGAAATCCTGACTTGTCGAGACCTGTCTAAAGTGTTGGCGAAACTCGAGTCAGGAGTGGACATGCATGCAAACATCTTGACACTATTTTTCGGAATGGGGACCTCGACTTTTCAAGAGCTGCGCTCAAGTGGTCCATCCGCGGTCCCTTTGATCCCTAAAGATTACAGTTTTTCCAAAAAACCTGCCAGGACCTGTCTCGAGTGTTGTCGAGCTTTGAGACGGGGCGGATGCAATTGACATTGCCTTTCGGAATGGAACCAAGACCCCGGTTTTTTCTTAATAGCGGTTCCTTGGGCAGTTGCAAACAATACAGCATTTTTGTTAGGGATTTTGCGTTCTTGAGTAAAATGTATCACCACCCGATATCTGGACCGAATATTTAAAATGACGCCAAGTTGCGCCTAGACGGTAATCTGAAAACTCTAAGATGCTCTTTATAATACGCCAGTTCAGTCTCCATGACCTTACGCTGTTCTGTAGAGATCGTAAAAGCCAATGCTTGGAGAGCCTGGCCAGCTTTGGCTCTGCAGAGCAGATGCCTACCCCATCGAGATAGTTAAGAAAAAACTTTTCGTTTATCCTTGGCCAGGATGCAACATCTTGCAAGGTTTTTTTTTTCTACAAGTCCCAACTAATGATGAAAACCATTTTCACATCCTGTTGGCCTTCCCCCACCCGACTATAAGCCCATGAGTAGCCAAAAATCGAAATCCGAAGAATGATCGGAGCAGCAGTTTTCGCCATTCCAGTCTTCAACTTGTGAGGTGTCTGTGTGAAAGAGTCCGAAAACGGAAAATCAGTCAAGAATAATGTCGCGCCAAATTGAGTTGATTGCTCTCGTCAATGATGACATGGAGATGGTGGTGAATATCGCTGATCTCGACGAAGTGATAGTTGTGGCAGATGAAGTGGTCGTTGATATCGCCGATGATGACGATGATGAGTGGGCGGAAATTGAACGGCTTGCACACGACGATATGGAATTGGCCGAACTGGAAAGTGACACCGAATCCGTCGATAGCGGGTTGGCCGATGCCTCAGACGAGGGAGTTCATTATATGCGGGAAATAGTTGTGGACCAGCAGCAAATAAATCGCTTGAGCCGGGACGTCATGTGCTGTCTCAACAATGATTATTTCACCGAAAACGATCGGGTGATATTTTGTTTGTCCTGCTATTTCGATATGCGGGACGCGGTTGATCTGCTGATCCAAAGATGTGGCCACTTCAGCGAGCGCTTCAACAGCATCCACGGGATCTTTTTTATCAACTGCGGCGGGCCGACCCACCAAGTTTCGATGCGCGACATGTGCCCCACCAGCTGAAACTTATATTGGGTCGATGGTTCGTATTATCTTTAGTAAGATTCAAAAATGATTATGTTTGATAGGTTAATAAGATGCATGCTCTATTATGTTTCAGGATAACGCATCCTCTGCGGATATTTGACACACACACACACACACACACACACACACACACACACACACACACACACGCACACGCACACGCACACGCACACGCACACGCACACGCACACGCACACGCACACGCACACGCACACGCACACGCACACGCACACGCACACGCACACGCACACGCACACGCACACGCACACGCACACGCACACGCACACGCACACGCACACGCACACGCACACGCACACGCACACGCACACGCACACGCACACGCACACGCACGCACGCACACACACACACACACACACACACACACACACACACACACACACACACACACACACACACACACACACACACACACACACACACACACACACTCATCGACGCTGACTTCCCCCTCCCGCCAGTCGCTCCGCGGACCACATGGCTACTCCCTCCATAGAGGTCCCCTCTGTGACGTCACACGCGCCCGGCGACCTCTCTTCGATAGTGGCGCCACCTTGGCTTCCCCATTGTTGACACACCACCTCCCCTTGAAGCAGAACCCCCCTAGCTTCTCTACTTCGGTACACAAGCGTTCTCGTCTCCGCACTCCTGTATTCATTAATGATATATTAGGCAGCTCTTGCACGTTTTATTCTTTAATACTTCTTCTACATCGATACAGAACATATATTTTTGTATTAAACATGTATTGTGTAAATACTACAAGCAGTTATGAATTGCGGTATACAATCAATGCGGTTCATATCACGCACTGTGAGCAAACGGCGAAATCTTTCTTTGAGCAAACCAAATACACGTTCAATTATGGTACGTGCTGATGAATGGCATAAATTATAGTTTCTTCTGGCTCGCTGCGTCCATTATTTCGAAACGGAGTGAGTAGATGTCGATGGATCGTGTACGCTGCATCGCCGAGTAAATGGCAGTAGTGTAGATTTTTTATGGCGTTTGAAAGTAAACTTTTATCTACGAGAGTCGAAACACTTGTTGATCGTGCATAAAGCTAACATCACCAGCGTAACACTGTAGAAAATAACCCTTGCAGTCACAGACCCCCTTTTTTACATAATACAGATACCACGAAGAAAAAGAATATTTGTCGGTTCCTCATTAAATGTATTTATACTCATTTATGCAATGGTGCTTACGTGTAGATTAATTGAATGATGCCCTATTTCTATCTACATACGATTCTTGCTGTATGTAAGGTGCAGAAATGTTTATATGTGTTGCATCAATTGCATCTATAACGTTTGGAGAACCGCTAGTGGCTGCAAATTTATTCGAAACTGTCTGAATTTTATCGACTCCAGGTCAAACTATGGATGTTGGTGTCAAGTCGGTGAGAGCTTCTGTGACCCTTATCATGGTTGATGTTGCTGTTGCGCGACTTACCTTGAATTTCTTGCAAATCGACTGGAAATATATTTTCAAGCATGATTTATTTCTGGTTCGATAAAAAACTAACATAGAATATACTAGGTGCGCAACTACGTTCCCGGGTTTCGCACATGGATGGCGCTAGCGACACATGTAGTCGGCATACAGATCTAAAATTGGGTGTCTTTATAGCTTGGACATCTGTTAAGAATACCCAGTCGTAATATAAACAAATATCGCAACACAACGACCTTTTTACTAACGTCGAAAATGTCAAAGTTTGTGCCAAATGAACAGCATTTGCGGGAAGCATTGTTTTTCTGCTTCAACAAAAAAAAAACAGCAGCTGAAGCACGTCGGTTACTTGAGGAGGCCCACGGCGAACATATACCATAAAAAACAACGCGTGAAGATTGGTTCAAGCGGTTCAAAAGTGGCGATTCTGAGACTGCGGACAAGGTGCGCTCGGGAAGACCGCAACCATTTCCGGACGCCGATCTACAAGGGTTATTGGATGAAGATGACACTCAAACACAAGATTAACTTGCCGAAGCATTAAATGTGACTCGGCAATGTCTGTCGAAACGTTTGCACGCCCTGGGAAAAATTCATAAAAAAGGAAAGTGTTTAGAGCTGAAACCATTTTTTACGGATCTCAAAATAGGTCTTGCAGGAAGGCAGCCATCTCGTCTTTGCGAGGAGGAAAGATGCAAAAAAGGCATTAAGACAATGGATTGGTAATTGTATTTATTACATTAAAAAGGCTTAACGCTCTTGATGAATACATTGCGTTGACAAAATGGTTGATAGTATATCACTGGTTAAATATAATTTTCAATCCCCAACCATAAAGTGTAGGTTGAGAAAAATCCTCTTTGGTTTATACGTAATAGACGATAACTATTGTAATGAGTATCGCGTGTTACCGTAGGCAGAGGAGGGGGGAAGGGGAAATAAATGAAGGTTCAACTCCAATCCTAAAATTCAAATATGATACGTTTAACATAAAAAAAAATGTAGGCTTGAAATAAAAAAAAAAAATTTAATTTATGAATTACAAGAACAAGAGAAAATAAAGGAAGACTCGATATAATCAAACTTCGTAATAAAAAAAATAATAATGATAATAATTTTACTCGAATTTGACGGGTTACCGGACACGCGAAGACCCGACCCAATTTCTCGACCCGTTCGAATATTTTACGTTTTCCAAATTCACAGTAATATTGGTTAGGCACCAGCCTCTCTCGGGCAATCGCGTTAACGCGTTCAACACAAAAAAAAAATCAAAACAAACACAAGCTCGCTTGCCCGGCGAGCAAGAGACTCGATATAAACTACGCAGGGGCGACGTCTCAAGGTACCAGGGGAGGGACGGGGATCTCCGACTCGATGGCCTCTTATTCTCCAGATCACGACTATTTTAAATTATTCAAATATTCATCACATGAATTTCGCTATTAAACCAATTATTCCGAGGCGACATTTATCCGCGATAACGTCACGCGGCTACGTGCACGCGGGGCGGGGCGATTTTCACGGGGGACAACGGTGGATCCGCCACGCACCTTCTCGCAATTATTTTTTGCTCAGTGCTGCGACGACTCGGGAGATGGCGGTAGTAGGCCGGCGGAAGGCGAGCCCGATGTCCCACGAGGCCAAGTGATGGCATTGTTCGGGGCGTTCGGTGCGCCCACACCGGCATGACCTTACACGCCAGGCCGCGTGGTCGTCGCGCGAGGGACGTCGAGAAAAAGGGCTACGGGGAGGGAACGGGAAGGAACTGTGTCGCGGATGCCATACAAAAATAAGACTTAAACTACCTTATAATTAACAAACATTTTCCGGAAGGGCGCAGCGGAAATCGAGCCCTAGCGTGGTCACGCAGGCTCTTTCTCGACTTCATTAGTGACGTAACGTCACACTATTAAATATTATAATTGTAACTGCACTGATCAATACTGAGACGTACAGGTCCGTCTCAGGCACCATAACCCCACCACCACATTCAAACAAACCGACACATTATGAGAGTAGGGGAGGAGGAATAATAAATCATAACAACTCAAGTGGACAGGTACGACCTTTAAGGACACAAGGGAACACAAACAGTGTACAAGGTCACAGAACAATGAGCGGAAAGACAAAGGAAAGAAGAAAAGCAGAAAATGAACAAAAACAATAGAAAAAGTTAACAATAAGAGGAACGATAGGTAATAAGAATGGGAAGGGGAAACAGACGTTGAAGGAAACAAAAACAGAGGAAGAATAGAAAAGAAAATTTATTTAAAGTATAAAAAAGTTAACAATAACGAGGATCATGGGTAATTGGTAAAGAAAGGGGAACAATAAACAATAAAAGATGGGTATAAAAGTGGAGTAAATTGAGAGGAAAGGCACTTTTTTAAGGCGTTACCCCCCCTTGAAGCGCAAAGAAAAGGCCTTTTCCATGAATAAAAAAAAAAAACTACAAAACTTTTTTAATGGATCAATATACCATCTTAAAGAACACATCTTGAATAACTTTCAGTAATTTTTTTATTGAAAAATATTACATTGTTTAGTGTCAAATGGCCGTCAATGAAATAATGTTTTTATATACACGGTTTACGGTGACCAACATTGCGACGAAGTGGATCATCTGAAAAAAAAATGCGGATGGATTTAGTCAAATATAAGTAGAAACTAGTCTTTAATCGAAGGATTTTAAAAAATATTCATTATCCACAAAATGGCGGACAGTCAAAATTAATGGTCCGATTTTAACGAAAAAAAACGGCCGTTTTTTTGCTATAAAACGGCCATTTTTTTTCGAAAAAAAAAAAAATTGCACGATTAAAGACTACATTTTTATGTATTAAATAAGCCTGCAAAATTTCAAGAAGATCGGTTCATTAGTGTTCGAGTAATCTTGGTCACCGACTTCAGAAATGCCATTTTAAGAAAAACGCGCGCCAGACGGCAGACTAGCCGGTCGTTTACAAAACGGATTCTTCTCTTTCAACGCTCATATCTCAGTCAATTTTGTTCGGATCGACTTGAAATTTTCAGGACATATTCTCAGAGACTTATACTTCAAAAAAATGCAATAAAAGAAATCGATTTTTTCAAAATCGCAAGTGGGGGTAATCCCTTAATCCCTTGCGGATCAACCAGTACCGCTCAGCAGAGTACCGCCGTCTCGGAGGGGAAAGCTGAAAGAGGGGAACCTTGAAAAAACAAGAGAAATAAGAAGTCACCATCGTAGAATTAAACATTTTACGTGGATTAAAAAGTATCGCTCAGCAGAGTACCGCCTTTTCGGAGGGGAAAAGCCGAAAGAGGGGCAATTTAAGAAACTTAAAAGGGAAAGAATTGTGAAACGTGCTATTTTAATTTTTTTTTGTTCTGCTCCGTTGTGCACGCGATTCACGCGTGCCTTGACGGCGCGGGGAGGGGGTAAAAGAATACACTCGTCGTGCTCCGTTTTCTTTTTTTTTGTTCGAAGGCAATTGCAAAACGCTTAAGGCGAAACTATATTAAAACTAAGTTGACGAATACTAGTAATTAAGTAAATATACAAAACTTCGAACGCTATAGGAGCGTTCACACAGGTCGCGTCTGGCTCACACAGCAGCCATCTTTTTGCGCGTATCTTTTATGCGCTCTAGTCCAGTCATTACGTACATTCAAAAAAGAAAATGAATTTGCGCTTCTAATTTTTTAAATGTTGTAGGGGATACCTAGAAAAGCTTAACTTGAGATTGTCGACCAAGCTTTCCTAGGAGCTTTCGCCGCCATGTTGAAAAAAGGGGTAAAATTTGTTTCTCGGCAATAACTCGGCTATCCGATGAGATTTCGAAAATTTTTGTAGGACACTTTTTGTAGTTTTCTTTGTGCTCTACAATAACGCCTGAATCATTTTTAGCGTTTCATGCATCGTTATCGAGATATCGATCGATAAAGTCAAAAATTTAGGACATAATTTTTGTTTTTTGCTTTTTTTTTCTTTGGGTCTTAATAAATATGAAAAATTGTGGAATTCAAACTTGTAGAGCATATTCAGACCTACAATTTCCTTCTTGGATTTTTTTATGTTGGACAAAAATTACGATCTCCAGCGCGCCGCAAAGTCGGTGAATCCACACTCAGCGTCGAGCGAGCTGCTCGCTCGGTTGTGTCTGGATGTCGAATCGAATGGGAAATTGTTCAGGAAATTGATGGGATAAAAAATAAGTACATAGAGCAACAAATTAAGGATCACACAATAGTAATTTATTAAACAAATAATTTGTTTGTGCAGTAAAAAATATTATTTTTTTACAATACAAAATAAACAAAACAAAATAAACGGAAAGAAAAATATTTTTTTCTGCACTCGAGACACGAACGATGGACTTTTTTCATGTCTTTTTTCGCTTGGATGGTCCAGGCTGAAGATCTTCGTCCTCCGTAAACTCTTCGAGTTGTTGTGTCTGTTGAAACGTTGGAAATGATGCTGATTCGATGAGAGCATCGTCATCATCATCGTTACAGACATCGTCGTCGTCGTCGTCGTCAAGCAAAATGTCGACTCTGGCGACGTTACTGCATGTTTGCCCACTGCAGTGCATGCAAATAACGGAGCAACTGATTCCCGCTTTTCTGCACCCACAGGCGGCCTCACAATTTCCTTTACACTTACAGGAAATGAGCTTTAATAGTTCAGGCGGAGCGGGTTCGGCGGTGCTGGTGATTGGTTCGAGCCCTCGATTGGTCCGTCGCCAACCCCATCCTTGTGGATCCTTGAAAAATCCGAGCCAGGTTTGAACTTGGAGATACGTCCGGAAAATGTGTTGACGCACAGCGCTTTTGGTTGGCGGGAGTAGTGAGAGGTGATTCACTTTATTCGCTGTCATTGATTTTGCGAAGCGATGGAATCGCAAAATATTTATGGACTTCTCGTGCTTATCACCACCATATAGGGCGATAAGGAATTGCTCTCCCGCGCAAGTGAGAACCTCCGGATCGACCTTTTCTTGTTTGAATAATTCCACCGATGACCGTAGCTCTGGATTTTTCTCGAGAGTGTTAATGAACTTCGACTTGCCGATGTTATAGAAAGATGATGTCGTGTCGCAACCGCTAAAAGCGTGAATGAAAAGAATGTGCTCCAGAACTGACTTGTGTTTGAAACTGTGCGGCGAGTACAACTTTTCCGGCGTATTTCCTTTTGCTGGTTTGCGGAAAAATATATTATTTTTATCCGGAGCAAGCCCGGCGAGTAAAACCAGAAGATCGATATCTTCGCCGACGATTTCCACGGAGTCATGACTCGACGCTTCTTTAATTGCCGTGTTCACAATAAGAGTATCCGCGTCCTCAAAAGCCTGCTCCACTTTTATTCCGGTCGTTGTAAAGTAACGGCAAAGCATTTGTATTAGTTGGTTCTTGTTTTGATCCCTTGTGAGAAACTTCTCCTGGCTAACTTTTGGAGTAGTTGTCTCATCGAATGTGAACTCCGGCGATTGGTTTTTTCTCGAACGTCGTACTCTTTCCGAAGTTTTGGTTCCAGCGAGTGTCATATCAGTCGGATAACCGTCGAATATGATTGCAACCTTTCCTTCGAAGTTATGTTGTACGTATCTGACGTATTTCTGGCAGATAAGGTCAAACGTTTCGATTCGACCCCACACAACTTTGTGGAGAAGGAATCCACCGTCGATTATGCAATGATGTCTGTTGGAACGTTGTAAATTTTCGGTCAAAGGTTCGAAGGCTTTGTATAATAATGACTTTGTTCCTTTCCGCATTCCTTCTTCGGTGAACAGCGACAGCGGGAACGGAGCAAGTTCGTATGCCAGAAAATGTTTCAGATCAGTCTCGGAATTTTTAGCAATGCACATTCTTTGAAAAAGTAGCAGTGGGTTGATCGGAACTGGTGACGAGTCGACTTTAATGCTGGTAGTTACTGCCGATAAGGGAAGCACTTTATCCTTTCTCTTGAAAGACAAGGATGCGAAATTTGCTCCGACGATTTTGGTCATCATCTCGCAACCAATTTCGTATGCACGATGACAATTAATGTTATCGTTTGCGATAACTCATGTCCCGATAGACGTCAATTCTTTTTGTTGAGGAAAAGGATTGTGACCTGCGAGCCACATGTCCAGTTTCTCCACGTCGGAATTGTCTCGAGAAATTCGCGAAGGCCTCATATCGACGTGCTGTTCGGTTGTGCAACAAGATACTCCGGAAAAGTTTTCAATCTGTTCACAAATGTTTTGGAGCTGGACCATACCCAAAGTCCACGATGCTATTGTGCTGTCCGTAATTCCCCGTCCCTGAGTTAGTCCTCCCGTTGTCTTCATGGATCGCATAAGAGTCTGCTCGATCGTCATGTCTGACATAATCCCAGACCAAAATTTGTCCGTGCGACGAATCGTAAAATATCCACTACGAGTGAACTTGATGTAATCTTCCATGGGTATTTTTTCATGCAAAGCTCGCATATCCTGTAGGTACAAGTGAGCAGACTTTGCATACAGGAAGTGACCGCTTGCGTGAAAATACGGAAGCATTTTTTCTATGGTATTGAGATGAAGTTCCCAATTACCCGATCTTTCTGCCTCCACAAAGTTTTTCACCAGAGAAACCATTCGGTGATACTGTACCCAGAGTTTCGCTGTGGGGCCTTGGTTTTCGATAGCATTCAATGCTTTCGCAAATTTCTCGTACGCGTTTTTCACCCCGTTGTTTTCTGCGGCTGTCAGGATGGTCGGTCGATTAAAAAGATCTTCCGCGTAGTAATCGAGTTCGTCACGTTCCTCTTCGTCGAATTCAAGCGAGTCCAACACAATTTTTGTCAACGCTGTGTGAGCCAAAATGTGAGCACGGACAGCTCGTGCATATGCATGACCGCAGAGTATTTTGTCGACACAATTTTCGGCGTAGATTAACTTGAGAAGATCTTCGATTCCACTACCCGACATTATCGCACCAATCGTTCCCATAAACGACATCAGTAGATGAAATCCACCGAGTCTTACAACAACGTCTTTTAACTCCGATGTTGGATAAGCGGCTCCCACGATGTCCCGAGCTTTCCAGTACAGCGGCTGATCGAATGTGACGATTGTAGTTTTTTGATTACAGCGTTTGCTGTTCCGTACAGCTTCTTGAAGCGATGTAAAGATCGTCTCGTAATCGGATGGCGGTGCGTTGATAAATGGAAGGCACATAACCTTTGAGCGAGCGTAATGCAGATTGGCTGTTGCACTTTCCATAAATCCATTCCATCCTGGAATTCCGATGGAGCAATTCCATTTTCCGTATAGCCAAATGAAATCTGGGATCGTTGGTAATATGTCGCTCGAAAGTTGACGGAGAGGTTCGGCGACAGTTACAGACTGTAAGCCTGCCGATTTATGTTGGCTGTAAGACAGTACAGGAACCATGCCCAATTGTGCAATCTCTGAGGCCGATTTAATTTCGACAATACGCGGAATTTCTCTCTCGCGCTCAATAGCCGTGAAAGGAGTCACACAATGAATTCCCCCCATCGCATGAAACGTTCCACGGCCGTCGAGAGTGTTTATGTTGAAATCCGCATTATCAAATACGAATTGACTGAATGAATTTTCCAGGATTTCACTTTCAGGTCGATGAATGCACGAATTCTCGAAAATCGTCACTTCTCGATACGGTGCACTGAACCCCATTGCCGATAAAATGTTGATGAGGCTCTTGGAACCGAATTTCTTATACAGATAAGTTCCAACACCGATCTGCAGCGGAGAGAAAAAAGAACGAGGACGCACAGCCGTAATTATTGCGTGAGCAATCGATGTGCACTTTTTTTTCCACGAGTCCAGTGCGCCACGTTTATCTTTCATTATTGCTGTTGAAAGAAAAACTTGTAGAGATTCCGGAACAGCGGCTTCGACATCCCGTACAAATTCATCCGAGGGAGGATAATTTTGTTTGTCGTAAACGACGCCTCTTATGTCCTCTCGAATTATAGCAGCAGCTTCGCGAATAACTCGGAGTCGTTCCTCGTGAGAGTTCTGCTTCTTTTCCTGGTACCATTTATCCGCAAGAATTTTAAATCCGGTGTTTCGGAAACAAACGACACAATTTCGCTTTTGTTTCTCGATAATTAGAATGTCCTCGCCATATTTCGCTTCTAAATGTGCTTTAACCGTTTTTATGTGCGGAACAAAATTTCCATTTACGTGACTCATTAATTCAGTCATCGAAAACTGGCATTCGTCGGAATTTTCTTTTAGAAATGAGTAAATCCCCTCCATTGCCTCGTCGACTTTGTTACCTGTCGGTCGTCCTCTTTTCGCACCCTCCTCAGGTAGCGGGTTGTACACACGATGCATGCATTCGCGATGGTAGCGAGCTTCTACGGCGATGAGATCAGGTACCGAGCAGACACGCTTGACGATAGAAGCGGCAAATTCATCGTTACGTCCGAGCAGATATTTTAGAACGTTATCTTTCATAGACTTTTCTCGAACCGTTCGAATTGCGTGTCGTTGATGCATTGGTGTTTTTGTTTGATCGGAAAACGGTACTCCACAAAACAAACATTTATTTTTAAAATCGAAACGGTCTTCGAGCTGCTGTTGATGTTCGGGTTCCGGTTCAGGTTCAGGTTCCTGTTCTTCCGAGACTGATTTTGTTCGACGAGCGACAAACGACGCGAGTCTTTCGTTCGCATAATTCTTGTAACACGCCCTATGCACACTCACAGATTCGACACTTTCTAGCATGCGTTGATGGTCCACATGTCCTCTTTTCTCACTCACCGTCAAGAGAGTTCGAACAGCTCTTTTTTTAGCAACATAAATGTCGTCGATTAACGCTTTTTTACAAATAAAACAGTCTCCCATGGTCACAAAATTGTTGAAACACGTGTGCTCACTTCGAAAGGCTCGAGGCAACTAACCGAGATGCTACGAAAAGAAGAACACGTTTCAACACGTAGACCCTAACAAAAGGGTCCCTTTATACCTGACCCCTCCAACTCCAACGGACGCTCTATGCGGGCACTCCGTTATAACGAGTTTACAGCCAACTAGATATCGAAATTTTTGCCCAGAATATCGGAACCCTCGATTTACACTACGCACAGCAAAAACTCAACACGATACGATATACTAACTTGAGCGCGCTCGACGCTGAGCGTGGATTCACCGACTTTGCGGCGCGCTGGAGATCGTAATTTTTGTCCAACATAAAAAAATCCAAGAAGGAAATTGTAGGTCTGAATATGCTCTACAAGTTTGAATTCCACAATTTTTCATATTTATTAAGACCCAAAGAAAAAAAAAGGAAAAAACAAAAATTGTGTCCTAAATTTTTGACTTTATCGATCGATATCTCGATAACGATGCATGATACGCTAAAAATGATTGAGGCGTTATTGTAGAGCACAAAGAAAGCTACAAAAAGTGTCTTACAAAAATTTTCGAATCTCATCGGATAGCCGAGTTATTGCCGAAAAACAAATTTTAAGCGTTTTCCAAGATGGCGGCGAAAGCTCCTAGGAAAGCTTGGTCGACAATCTCAAGTTAAGCTTTTCTAGGTATCCCCTACAACATATTAAAAAATTAGAAGCGCAAATTCATTTTCTTTTATTTGCCTTTTTTTCGGACGAAATGACTGGACTACTCGTATTCGCACGCGCGTCTATACTCGATGACGGTCGTCTCAAGAGAGCGTGGGAACGGCTTCTCGATCCGCACCGGCACGCACACCGACCAACGCAGGCGCACACAGCGCTAATGCCACGTGGCACCCCACAGTCTCGCCCTCTTTCGCGGCGTCAGGCTCGTCGCTCGAGCCAAATATTTAATTTGTCTGTTATTTTTTTGCCTTTAACAACACGGCCATCCTGCAACTGCTCGCCCTTGAGCACAGAATTGCACGCAGTGAGCATAAGGCTCGCCTAGCACAAATGGGTTACTCAGACACACACCGATAATTTAACGTTTGTTTTTTTTTATTTTTTTATTCAGCACACCTATTCTCAACACTCGCGTCGCATTGACGCCCTCGTACTCCCGTCTCCTCAGACTACGTAGTCGTCGAGTCGTCGCGGTGGGCGCGTGATTCTTCTCGCATGCACGGTGTCATTGCGCTTTTCCCTGTCATCGCTTTCGCACGTCGTAGGGTTCCTTCCCTCGAGCTGCGGAGATGATGGTTGGCTTGCAGGTGACGTACTCTTCCCCTCGGCTCGATCAACCTTGCTGTCCAACTTGCTGCCCGAGTCGCTGTCTGTCTCGCTGTCAGCCGGCGACCATGGTTTTAATTGGCTCACGTGTGCTGTCGCGGCGTAGTGTCGGCCGGACGTCTCCCTCAAATCCGTTACGTAGCACGTGTCGCCGGACAACGTCTTCACGATGACTAGTGGCCCTCGGTACGGCGGCTGGAGTTTTGTGGATTCCCCCGTTGCCACCGGCATCGTCCTCATGTACACGAGGTCCTCCGGACTGAAGTCGTGGTTGCTCTGTCGGCCTCGATCGTAGCGCCGCCTCGTCCGTGCCTGATTTGCCAAAATCGACTCGCGCGCCTCGGATTGGAGCTCTCCGGGAGGTGAATAGGCCCGACTCTCGTCATACGTGAGTTGACGCAGCTCACCCTCCTTCCTGCGCGGCACATATCCATGTAGAAGTTCGAATGGGCTCCTACCGGTAGTGGCGTTGACCATTTCATTAAGCTCTCCCTGAACTTTCCGCAGCTTCCGGTCCCACGTCTTCCCGTCCTCCTCATCCAGATTCGCCCGAATCGCTGGAACTAGCGTCGCGTTGATCCGCTCAACTTGACCGTTCGCTTGGGGATGCCTCGGGGAATTCAGGTGATGACGAATTCCTTGGCTGTGGCAAAAGTCTTCGAATGCTTTTGCGGTGAAGCAAGTGCCCCGGTCGGTGATCATGTGAGCCGGCGCTCCGTAGGTGTCGGTGAACTCCTCTAGGTGCCGCAGAGTTGTAGTCGTTCGCGTGTCCTTAACTGCTCGAACCCACACAAATTTAGTTAAATTGTCTACCAATGCCAACACGAATTTGATTCCACGCGCACTGGTGACGAAAGGGCCTAAGTGCTCCACATGGACTATCGCGGACGGACGATCCCCGGCGGAATCGGATGCAACACGCCCGGCTGCCGACCCGGTTTCGTTTTACCTATAATGCACGTTATACACCCTCGAATGTGCCGCTTGACATAGGCGCGCAATCTCGTTCGAGGATTCTCGCGACCGTACGCTCCACCCCTGGATGGCTCTTCAGATCGTGGAACTGGACGACTATACTCTTTTGCATACATTTCGGTACCGCGTATAGCAACTTTTCGTGACACCGCTTGTACACTATTCCTCGGTGCAACTCATATCCGTCCACACAGCCTCGTTCATACAGCGTTCTCGCGCTGGCCCCTTTTAATAAAATATCTTTCTTAAGTTTTAGTCTTTCATCGCTACATTGATACAACAGGACCCGATCTTCTTCGCTATTTAATGCTAAAACACACAGGGGTTTCGACTCCTCTGGCGGTTCCAGAGGAGCCCTACTCAAGGCGTCTACATGCGCCAGTCGCTCACCCGGACGATGCACAATCTTGTAATCGTATTCACTAAGGGTGTGTTCCGATATTACTGCAAGTACTGTTGAAGTGACGTCACTGAATACAGCTGCAGGACCGTTCCGTTTTTACTGGCGCTATTTATTTTGTACTGTGGCACATGTATAACGGAACGACATCACAGTATACTGCGATTCGCCTTCGCATGTCGTATGAAACATAACCTCTATTGCATAGTGTCAGTATAAGCATACATCAGTGAATTTGAAAGAAAATGAATTTCAAAATCGCCGCAATAACCGAGTATGCGAAAAATTTAGTGCGATCGTCGGACAGTGAATCATCAGATGACGAAGAAAACGTAATCCTATTTTTAATGTCAACGAAGAACGCGAATATCAGACCCTTTATATGTTGTCGAAATCATGTCGAGGATGTTGTCGCTTCGTATAGTGACGAAGAGTTCAGAATGCATTTCCGGTAAGTAAAACATATTGTATAGATAATAATTTCATGCCTCAAAAGTTGTAATCAAAGAAATATGAAAAACACACGTCGTTGCTGGGTTAGCTATTAATTTTTCATCTACACTCCTAGGATATCTAAACGTTGATTAGATGAGATAGAAATTTTCCAAGGAACGGAAGTCTTCATTTTACTCGTGGTAATTATTGATAATTTCAGGATGCAACGCAGAACTTTTCAAGTTCTGCTAAATCTGTTAACGCCAGATCTTTCAAAACATAGCGACAGATACGGAAGGCATCCAGTATCGCCAGAGAGACAGCTACTCATCGCAATCTGGATTATGGCTACACCAAGTTCCTACCGGTAAGAAGTCTAGTGGATTGTTAGATTGTACTTGTAATTATATATAAAATATATGTCTAATAAAAGAATGGTTTAGTTGTGTTTCAGACCGATTTAACGTCGGTAAAGCGACAGCGTCGCGAAGCGTACGAAAGGTTGTGAATGCTCTGTATGAAAGAGCAGCATCTTTCATCAAATGGCCAAGCGTAGAGGAAGCGCGAGGAAATATAGATGCAATGCAGCAGACATATGGTTTCCCAGGAGTCATTGGGGCTGTGGATGGAACCCACATTAAAATAACTGCACCGAAACACAACAGCGCTGCATACATAAACCGAAAAGGATTCCACTCGATCCAACTACAGGTATTGTATTGGTATTACTACTTTATCAATGAAACCCTATTTAACAACCATTTATAGAATACATTCCATTTCCACAGAAACAGTGCAGTACCCAAATTTTTTCTAAAACTACCGTTTATCCTTCTATTTCAGGTGATCTGTGATCCGCAATTGAAGTTCATTCACTGCTACGCAGGACAAGTAGGCTCCGTTCATGATATGCGAGTGTTCTGATTATCAAATTTTGCCATTGCCATTAAAAGATAATGGACATTTATCTGACGCACAACGAAAATTCAATTTCGTTCATTCTTCTGCGAGAATGATCGTCGAACGATCATTCGGTCTTCTAAAAGCTCGTTTCCGAAGCTTATTGGACACTCTACCGATGCGCAAAACGGATTTAATACCGAAATATATTATTGCGTGTTGCATTATGCATAACATCTGCTTATTGCAGCACGACATAATAAATATTCCAGTAATCGTTAACGAAACGAATGCTGAACCGCAAGTACACATATTAAATGATAATTTACAAAGAGAAGGCATTGATAAAAGAAATGATATTATGTATGCAATGCAACACATTTAACCACTTAACTGCGGAATTTGGTTTTCGAATGAATTTTGTATTATTTATTTTCTCTATTGTATACATAAGTACGAAAATAAACATTTCCATGGTTTCTTATATCTAATATTTGGTCTTTAATATTTGGTTCGTAAGAATGTCGAATAATACTTTTTTTTCTTTTCATAAGAATGTCTATTAATATTTGCTTATATTTTATATAAAAAATATAGTAGATTTAGTATTATCCGTATCATATTAACTATAACAGAGAAGATGTTTTCCCGCAATAATAATAATTACACTGGTTGTAACAGGGGCTTACATAATCTTAAAACGTAAAACTTACTATAAATCGCCACATCCATCAAATTAAAAACTAATTTCACAACGAGAAAGTCTCAGACTTATTTCTTCAGTCTTCTTCCCCCATTGATATGTCTACATTTGGTCTTTCTTCAACAATCTTTCCCCCGTTCAAAATCTTAAAACTTAAAACTTATTATAAATCGCCACATCAATCGAATTAAAAACTAATTTCACGACTAGAACGTGACGATGAGAAAGTCTGAGACTTTCTTCTTCAGTCTTCTTCCCCAATTGATATGTCCACATTTAGTCTTTCTCCAACAATCTTTCCACCATATTTTCCAAACGTTTCAACGAAGCCATCTTTTCTTCATGATGCTTTTCTCGAAGTTCTCGCCTTTTTTTTGTTCCCCCTTATTATATTCTATGAAATCTCGAAGGTACGGATGAGATTTTTTTCTTCTAGTATTTAGAATCATAAATATAAAATATAATAAATCAGCCTTATATAAACCGATTAGCGCCCAAGCATCTATGTTTGGACACTTGAGAAAACAAGGATGGCTTTTGTAGTCTAAAGCAGAAATAATATTACCCTATGAGTAAAATATTCTATAAGTAACAAGTTATTCTGATTTATGGCATTATCCTTCAGCTGCGACTCTTCCTAAGGGGTGAAAAAGGGATTTTAACTTCAAGATCAGGGTAAAATCAAAACATTCGTGGACAAACATATGAAAAAACATTTTAAATCACCAAAAAACTTTGTATTCTTACTTGTTGTGGTATAAAACTCACAAATTTGTTCCATACAGCGCAATGGCAGAAAATTCAACCATTTCGCAAGGGTGAAAGGTAAAATCTCTGAAAAACGTAAGTTTTTTTCTTTTCACCTTTGGCAGCGGTTTGCATTTCCGCCATATCGCTGTACGAGCCAAATTCATGAATTTTATACCAAAATAAGTGAGAATACTAAGTTTTGTAGTGATCAAAAATATTTGTTCATGTTGGTCCGCGAATGATGTGATTTTACCCAGAGTTACAAGCTAAAACCTCATTTTTACATTTAAGAAAGGGTTGCAGCTCAAGGATAATGTCATAAATCGGAATAACAGGCGATTCTATCTATAGGGTGACATTATTTCTGCTGTAGACGGCAAAAAAATTCTTTTTTCTCTTAAATGTCCAAACATTGTCGCTTGGGTGTTAATCGGTTAACCTTATAAGGTTTACAGTGCATGATCTTACTTCTTCCTTGAGGTTCGTCTTCCTCGTCTTCATCGTCTCCGTCGAGGTGCGAACCCGCCACTGCCAATGGTTTTACCCAAGGTTTATCTGCGAAAAGTTCGTCCATAATCTGAAGGAAAAAATCGTTTAGTTAATCAAATTTTGATACATGTTACAAAATAATAATCATCAGTCCTATAACTGTATAATTACCGGGATACGTATTAATGAGTGTTCGATTGTCACTAACAGAATTATAGGATCCCAGTTTTTGTTTCCATTCTAATTGTTTATTTTTGTAATATATAGCACCAAAAGTATTAAGCGTGTAATAATGCCGATAGAGTTCCAATTAAATAATATATGAATGAGAAATTTACCTTGAAATATTCCCACTCCTTGCGGTTATTGCCACTTTTTTGTTGTGGTCAACTATGGATTTATACATCCGTTGGAGAGCCGGAAATTTAGTGGAACATTTTATTCCGAAAATATTAGGCCATTTTCCTTCCATACATGTCGCAATCTTTGTCCAAAATTGTTTGCCGGTTCCCTTTCCATCTTGATATTCATCCTTGTATTTTTCGAAGGTGCTCAACAGGAATACAGTTTCCCGTTTTGTCCAGATATGCGTACCTAGAGCAAGGAAAAATTACAGTTATCATCTAGCTACAATATACTATTACAAATTTACTCCCATCATTGCCTAAAAGCGTACTCGTGCTCGTGCTCGTTGAAACAAAACAAACACATTCGGAATTAATTAATTTCAAATAATAAATTCACGAATAACTTCTTAGAACATCTAAGTTTTAATTACGTTCTGTTGTTTCCTGTATGGCGTGGTCCATATCTTGAGATCCATTGGAACTGGTGCTCGCTTATATAAAATGAGTACATTGGAAATTACTTAGACGAAACAAGTATCATCAACTAACAACTGACAATTAGTTTACTTCGATTAGTTGCCTGCGATGAACAAATCGGTAGTGCCTCAGTTATACATAGCTGCTTGGCCGCATTGAGCAGCAGTGCAGCAAATTTCATATCTATAAAAGGTATCGATGGTGTATTTCAGTAACCTATAGTAGTAACAGTATAAATATAGTTTACTATACGCAAGCATTTCTCGGCCCATTAAAAGCTATTCCACATGTTGCTCCGACGAATATTTTATAGCAAAAACCACTTTGCTCAAAATCAACTTTAACTACTCGTTACTCTTTCATCACGTTCATTTACGTTCATATGTCATTTTTTTATATGCCGTTAATCATTTAGAAAATTCAACTGATTCGTCTGAACAGTAGTTTAGCCGAAACATCTAAATTCAAGACAGTTAGGAAACATTTTCTGGCCCAAGATGCGGAATAACTTTTTTGTAACGTCGCGTCCTAAGGACCACTTCATGTCTTACAAATAAAAATAATTGTCAATAGAAAACTGTGTTTATACCTTTACAACTGTTATTATATTATTTATGGATGAATAAAACACTTATTATGGTGCGTCCAAGAAATGATGTTCCTCCGCAAAATGTGAGGTTACTTTCGTAATGATGTACATTGTCAAAATTGAATAATTGAAGAGGGTAGTAAACCTTTTCAAATTATTTAATTTAATATGGGCGTTCAATTTGATCCTACCTTTCCGTGCTTTTTCCGCATCTGCGGCACTCACAATGACTGTGTACTCTTTATTCTCTTCCGCATCTAATAATAAAAGCTCCGTGGACGCTGACATTTCTTTTTCTTTGTTCCCGCTCGTGGTTCGTATGATCAGCTGGCTTCGTGCCTTACCTCGCGAGCCGCATTAACGAAAGCCGGAAGTGATGACAAAATCTGTGACGTCATATGAGCACGAAAGCGCATTGAAATCGTACTTTCATGTATATCGGAACGGCATTCGCAGTACTGACAGTACTCGCGGTCATATCGGAACACAGCCTAAGTGAATCCATCCACCTTATTATTTGTGGATTTAAAGTATTTTGCGTACTCAGATAGCACAACGATTGGCAGTCTGTCACAATGGTGAACGACTGGTTTGCCAGCATCACCCGGAGCCGGGTCACCGCCTACACAATCGCCAGTAGCTCCAATTTGCTACTGTGATAGCGACTTTCCGGCTCGCTAGTTCATCGGCTAACCGCATACACCAGCCGAAGCTGTCCCCCCTGATCCTTCTGCATGAACATACCGGCCAGTCCTACTGAACTCGCCTCCATATGTAGTTCCGTATATGCATCCGGATCAAACGTTTGTAAAACGGGTGGCGTCGTCAGCACTGTTTTTAGCGCCTCAAACGCCTGTTGCTGCGGTAAATTTTCGGAAATAACTCGTAAGTCCTAGAAATCGACGAACTTCGTGTACGTTTCCTGGCTTCGGAAACTCCCCTATCGCTGTGACTTTTATTTTACCGGGCTCGATGCCCCTCTTCGAAATTTCGTGACCTAGATAGGAGACTTTTTCGTACAGGAAACAACACTTAGTCAGCTTTATCGTTAACCCTGCTTTTCTCAGCGCCGCAAGTACCTGCCTCAGCTTTGATCCCAGGTCCCTCCAACTATTCCCAGGAATTAAAATATCATCCAAATAGAATAAGGCTACTTCATCTCGCAGCAGGCACAATGCCCGGTGCATGGCTTTACTAAAATATGCCGGACCATTCATCAGCCCGAAGATCATTCGAGTAAACTCGACTGTCTCCTCGGGCGTGATGATGGCGGTTTTTTTTCTAGCCCCTTCCATGAGCAGAATCTGGAGGTACCCGTGGGCCCAGTCGAGTACAATGAATAGACCGCTGTTCCGTATCTGCGCTCTGTGGTCGTCGATATTGGGCAGCGGAAAATGTACCCATTCTGTAATCGCGTTAAGTTTCCTAAAGTCAACACACAGTCTTGATTCGCCTGATTTTTTCCGCACTAGTAGTACCGGACTCGCATACTCGGACTGCGTGTCTACCACAATACCCGCTTCTCGCCAATTTTTAATAATGTCTCTAATTTATTTTCGCTCTTTTTCAGTTGCCCTATACGGCTTACACTGTACCGGCGCAACGTTAGCTTTTACCTTAATGTCCTTAGCACAGCCCAACTCGTGGATGTTCATCGCCACGCAGTCGCGAAATTCTTGCAGCATCTCAGTCAATTCGCGTTGCACATCCTCTGATTGCTCTGGACCAATATCGACGTCTTCGACCCGGATTGCCTCTCTTCCGCTCGGCCCGTTGGCGAACTGCACCCTCGAGACGTCGCCGCGTGCTGTCACGCGTCCCGATGCGACTGTGCGATGCTCCGCGCTGCAGTTTATCACTGGCACCGTGATCCCCGTGTCAAGGCCCTCTAGCTCGACGAAGGAGATGGTATTGGCTGGTATCACCGTGTTCTGTACCACGGTCAGCGATGCTGAAGGTACAACGCACTCTACCGGTAGCTCGGAATTCCTATAAAACGTTAAAGTGTCACTCGTTTTTGTAAATGCGACAGTTGGGTCCTCGGTGAAGGTGCGGCCTACTAAAACGTCCGCACACTGGACGTCGTCGGGGACTACACGCAAGTTTACTCCCCGAACCTCGACCCCGTCCATCTCGATGCTTGCACACACAGTGCCAAGACTGCGAACGACATACTCCGGCGGCCCAAATGGCTTGAGGTCAGTCGGGGCGGTGGTCATCTCAAACCGCTCCGTTAGTACCCGCGACGCCTTGACGGTACACTCCGAACTCCCGGTGTCCACGAATGCTAGCATCTCGCGCCCGTTGACGCGTGCCTGTTTGAGATACTTGGCCGCCGTACTGTCTTGCCGCACCTGCAAGGACTGAACCGGGCGTTGCTTTGGTCTCTCGGACAGCGGGCATTCGCTTTTGACATGCCCTTTTTTGTTGCACTTAAAAAACGTTACGCGTCGTTCCTCAGGGCAATCTCGCGCCAAATGCCCCGTCCTGCGGCAGTTGTAGCAGTTTCGGTCGGTCCTCGGTCGCTCGTTCATCGCTACGTTCATCGACCCATCCGGACCGGCTTTGCTGCCTCGCTGCTGCTCCGCCTCTACCCTTCGGATTCTCGGCCACGTTGTCTCGCGCGCGCTTTTGGACTCGAACTCGCACTTCTGTTTCGCTAGTGTCTTTTCGTACCGCACCAAATCATGCAATAACGCGTCGTGTGTGTACTGCGACGAGGGCATAATGATATTAAACAGTTCGCGCAACCCCAACCCAGCCAGGATCTCGCTCTTCTTCACTTGGAATGTCAGATTCAGCGGTACGCACAGCCGGACTTTTGCGTGAAAGTACCGTGCAATCGACTCACCCTTTTC
The DNA here is from genome assembly GCA_951751655.1 of Ophion costatus. Taxonomy (NCBI): domain Eukaryota; kingdom Metazoa; phylum Arthropoda; class Insecta; order Hymenoptera; family Ichneumonidae; genus Ophion; species Ophion costatus. The sequence continues at coordinate 4,750,158 of OX632368.1, forward strand.
CTGTCGTCGGGCTTGCATCCGCTCCCACCTCCTAGTCGCGTCGTCATGCACCATAAATGTCGCTGAGAAAGCCTCTTTGAACTCACCCCACGTCCGGATTTCGCTGGAGCGAACCCTGAACCAGTCCTTGGCACCGTATTTTAAATGCATTCTGGCGGCTGCCAAAAGGTACTCCTCGGGCCATTGGTGTAGATCCTTTAGAGACTCGAGATTCTCGAGCCATTCTCGAGCTCTGATGCCGTCATCCTCTCCACTATACTCCTCGATGTCCTTGGTTAATTCGGGGATCATGTGCACGAGCGGGGAGGGCCCCGCCGACGGCTCCTCGTTCGGCGGCTGTCGCTGCACTTGCGTGTTCTCGAGCACTCGCAGCAGTAATTGCACCACCGATTCTTGCTCTTCCTTTGACAGCAAATTTCGCAAGGCACTCGCCGGGGTTGGACTCGGATGTCCTTCGATTACCGACGATTATTCGCGGGGAATCGCTTGTGCTTCCGACGGTTCGCTACTGACTCGCGACGAATTCTGTCCCGTCCGCAACACTCCCGACTCCTGAGAGGGTGGCTCCGGAGCACTCGGCACTCGCGTTTCACGACCGGTATCGTTTGTTTCGCGCGTTGGCGCGTTGGTTGTCGGCGTCGGCGACCGACATTTTGTGTCGCGCGACGATGCTCCGCGTCCGTTGACGACCCGCGCCCCCTGCCGCACAGTCCCGAGTGGTTCAGCGGCATGGTTCTCGCGTTTTTTTGCACGAACCGTTCGAACGACTCGTCACTGATCATGGGTCGCCACGATTTTGTCCGTCGCGCACGCGCGCGACACTTCCGCTTTTCACGCGACCAATCGTTTGAATTTTAATTGATTCAAAAATGTTGTTTTCGGCGCACGATCACTGTGCTTGTCTCCCTAATGTTTGCGGCACGTATTGTTCGAATCCCACTTCTGATTTTGTTAAACGTGCTATTTTTTTTTTTTTGTTCTGCTCTGTTGTGTACGCGACTCACGCGTGCCTTGACGGCGCGGAGAGAGGGTCAAAGAATACACTCGTCGTGCTCCGTTTTCTTTTTTTTTTTGTTCGAAGGCAATTGCAAAACGCTTAAGGCAAAACTCTATATTAAAACTAAGTCGACGAATACTAGTAATTAAGTAAATATACAAAATTTCGCACGCTATAGGAACGTTCACACAGGTCGCGTCTGGCTCACACAGCAGCCATCTATTTGCGCGTATCTTTTATCGCTCGTATTCGCACGCGCATCTATATTCGACGACGGTCGTCTCAAGAGAGCGAGGGAACGGCTTCTCGATCCGCACCGGCACGCATACCGACCGACGCAGGCGCACATAGCACTAATGCCACGTGGCACCCCACAGTCTCGCCCTCTTTCCCGGCGTCAGGCTCGTCGCTCGCGCCAAATATTTAATTTGTCTCTTTTTTTTTGCCATTAACAGAATTAAAACTAAGTTTTTTTTTTAATCAGTAAATATAAAAACAGAAAACGTGGTAAAAATAAAAGGACGACCACCCAAAAACATTAAGAATAAAAGGAGAAGGAATAAATAATAAGAGGATAGACAGAGAATAGGTAGTAGGATGATATAAACTACGCGGAGGTATCGGAAACACCAAGCGAAAACACATACACACACACACACATACACCTGTAGAACACAAAATATCCGAAAGGGCTCCCGAAGGTATCAGAATAACCTGAAGGTCGGAGAGGCATTGCGAAATCAAACACCACACAGACACAACACATATGACTCGCGGTCAATCATTCTAAGCGGGTACGTGGCGACCTCCAACGGCGGAATCAAAAGGTTAGAGTAAGCGATTATCGACAAGCGATAATCGATTACGCTCACGGATCATAATCGGGCACACGCGCGTCGCGGGACGCCGAGAGTAAGAGAGGGTAGGAAGAGAGGGGGAAGCGTAGTACGCGGGGGACTCGAAAGCGTGAGGAGCACCGCGCGCCACGAGTAAAGGCAGGCGAAGCAAGGGAGGGGCACCGTACCGTGATCGAGCGCGCTCCCAATCGATCCTCCTAGGGAGAGTGTACCGCGACGAACGGCGCCACGCGCGATATCTAGGGAAAGGCGCACCGGAGAGTCCGAGCGCCGTAGACGAGAGCGCGCCGTAATCATCCTCACCGTGAGCGACAGTACACGAAGTAGAGAGGGAAGAAAGGCGTGGAACGACGATAGAGTGAGCGCGGGCAAACATACTTACCATCAGAGGCAGTATTTTACCGACGGAGAAGTAGCAAAAACAAGCACCCGAGAGACACCCAGAAACACGAAAGAGACACACAAACACTTGTATCCCTTAATCTTTTGCATTATATCGAGACAGAAAAGTGAATATATACTATTTTATTACAAAATACCACAAAACAACAGAGTCTCAATTAATTTCCTCACTGATCAGGTTCCGAACAAACAAATTTAAATGTAATACATTCCGACCCGTTACAACGGAACAATCGCGATAACGTCACGCGGCTACGCGCACGCGGGTCGGGGGGATTTTCACGGGGGACAACGGGGGATCCGCCACGCACCTTCTCACTATTACTTTTCTGCGCGACAGTATTATTTCCAAAATTCTGATTTCTCGCACAATAATTGTTATCGTGCTCCGTGCTGCGACGACTCGGGAGATGGCGGTAGTAGGCCGTCGGAAGGCGGGCCCGACGTCCCACGAGGCCGTGTGTTGGCACTGTTCGGGGAGTTCGATGCGCCGGCACCGGCATGGCCTTACACGCCAGGCCGCGTGGTCGGCGCGCGAGGGACGTCGAGAAAAAGGGCTACGGGGAGGGAACGGGAAGGAACTGTGTCGCGGATGCTATACAAAAATAAGACTTAAGCTACCTTATAATTAACAAACATTTTCCGGAAGGAGGCGGCGGAAATCGAGCCCTAGCGTGGACACGCGGGCTCTTTCTCGACTTTATTAGTGACGTAACGTCAGTAGTAGAGCTAGGCGGGTTCTAATACACTTTGGGGGGAGGGAGAGAGGGGGGATGGAGAGAGGGGGAGGGCGAGAGAGAGGGGAGGGAAAGAGGGGGAGAGAGGGGGAGGGAGAGGGGCGCGGGAGAGAGAGGGGAAGGGAGAGAGGGAGATGGAGAGGAGGGCAGAGGGGAGGGGGAGGGAGCGAGGGGCAGGGCGTAGGGAGCAGGGGCGGGGGGTCGAGGGGGGTCGCGCGCGTGTTTGTGCGTGTGTGTGTGTGTGTGTGTGTGTGTGTGTGTGCGCGTGCGTGTGCGTGCGTGTCCATGCGTCTGTGTGTGTGTGCGTACGTGCGTGTGCGTATGCGTGCGTGTGCGTGTGCGTGCGTGTCCATGCGTGTGCGTACGTGTCCGTGCGTGCGGGTGTGTGTGTGTGTGTGTGTGTGTGTGTGTGTGTGTGTGTCCGTGCGTGTGCGTATGCGTGCGTGTGCGTGCGTGTCCGTGCGTGTGCGTCCGTGTCCGTGCGTGCGTGCGTGCGTGGGTGTGTGTGTGTGTGTGTGTGTGTGCGTGCGTGCATGGCGGCCTTTCAAAGCCCCCTAATTTATGACATGCAGCTGGTGCCACTCCAAAAGACAATGCCAAGATGTTTCCGCCCCGTCTCAAAGCTAGCCGACACTCGAAACAGGTCCTGACAGGTTTCTCGGAAAAGCGTGCATGCGTGCGCGCGTATGTGACAACCATATATGGGTCGGGAAATTTTCTGTAATATGAAAACGCTAGGCGCCACATAAGTGGTCTTTATTTATGACATGCAGCTGCCCTGCTTCTATCTCGAAGACAATAGCAATTGCATCCGCCCCTTCTCACAAAGCTCGCCGACACTCGAAACACGTCCTGACAGGTTCCTCGGGAAAACTATAGTTTAGGGATCTATCGTCAAGGGCTGTTGGCGCCGATGGACCACTTAAGCGCAGCTCTTGAAAAGTTGAGGTCACCATTCCAAAAGATAATGCCAAGATGATTGCATGCGTGTCCATTCCTGTCACGAGTCTCGCCAACACTGTAGACAGGTCTCGACAAGTCAGGATTTCTTGGAAAAACTATAAACTATAGGGATCTATTGCCAAGGCCCGTTGGCGCCGATGGACCACTTGAGCTGCAGGACCCATAAAATCTTTCGACCCGAGACTTCCTGTTTTCGTCTCATGTTCCTCGGACAATCTTCGCGTTTTCGGGAAACTCTGTTTTTTCCCGAGAGAGGGCCGAACTTTTTTCCCGAAGAGCCTTTTTAATGATCCACTCCGCTCAAAACTGACCGCACTTTGCATGAAGCAGTCAGTCTGTCAACATCGTGGAAGTTTTTTTTTCCTACTCGTCAACATGGAACAAATCTTGCGTGACCAAGCCGTGCTTTTACGCTCGTTCGAAGAATTTGCTGCGTGGGAACAGCGATGTGTCGAGTTCATCGAAGGGCTGGAAACGCAGAGTCGGATTAAGCGCCCGCGATTATTAATTGGACATCAACAGTCACTAATCGCCCAAATAGGGCGTCTCGAAGGATTCAGGAATTCTGTGCGGAGTCGTTTCGTACACACGGGCGCAAGACATGCTGATCACGGGTTAATCTGGCGCGAGATTGACACATCCTTCAAGAGTCGGATATTGACTGGTTCCGTCATCAATCACAGCCACATCGAGCCGAAACACTTTCTTACCGATGCTCGCGCCCTAGTGCTTCAACATGTGCGAAATATTATCAACAAGCACAACAGCATTAAAATTAACCCAGTGTTCAATGGTGAATTCGTGAGTGGTGACAAGCAAGCCAATAAAAGTGTCAGCACGCGAAACTGCGAACTATTTAGGACAAGCGATTTGAGCGAGTGGTATGAACAACGTGTTACGGAACCCACTTTGACCTTACTCGACGAATTTCAAGAACGTGATAGGGGCTGGGCTCTGCAGAAAATACTTAACGTCACGATAAATGTGAATAAGTATAATCCGATGCATGCTGGGTGCTCCATATCATTGCCGCGGGAAATAATGATGAAGAGGGCTGTGGTTAACGTCAAATCGCGTGATAATGCATGTTTCGCATGGGCAGTTACTGCTGCTCTAGACCCAGTTGAACAAAACAGCCACCGCACATCTTCTTATCCTCAGTATTCGACAGTGCTGAATCTGAAGGATATCGAATTCTCGGTGACGATACATCAAATAAAAAAATTTGAGCTCAAAAACAATATATCCATCAACGTGTATACCACCACCACGAAAAAGGACATTGTTCCAATATGCGTGACTCAACAGAAGAAGGAGAAGCACATCAATTTGCTGTACATGCAAGGGACTGAGGACGACAATGTGGGGCATTTCGTATGGATCAAGAACCTGTCGAGACTCGTGATGGCGCAACTGAGCAAAAAGAAGCAAAAAATACATATATGCGATCGGTGTGTGAATTTAGCATTATTAATACGCAATTATATGTCTACTGAAGGAGAAAATTGAACAAAAAAAAAATCTTGTTTGTCTTGCAGATGTCTGCATTACTTTGGTTCCGAGGAAAAATTGCAATCACACGAGGATGATTGTGGGGCGATAAACGACTGTGCAATTCGACTACCAAACGACACCAATAAGTGGCTCGAGTTCAACAACTTTAGCCGGAAAGAGCGACATCCATTCATCGTGTATGCCGATTTGGAGTGTGTGTTGGCAAAGACCGCCGGGGAGAACCTAGCGAAAGACATGTATCAACACCATGAAGTATTTAGTATTGGATATTACGTGTGCTGTGCATATGATGGTTCATTATCTTCGTATCACTCGCGTCGCAGTGCTGATTGCGTATCGTGGTTTGTCGAAGAACTAAAAAATCTAGCATTGCGGATAAAAGAAATTTTCTGTGACAATGTCCCAATGATTTATCTGACACCGAGCGAGTGGGCAAGTTTTCGAGCAGCGACTCAATGTCACATCTGTGCGAAACCATTTGCGCAAGAAGATGTGCGCGTTCGAGATCATTGCGATCTGACTGGACGCTATAGAGGCCCCGCCCATTCCAACTGAACCTCAATTATAAGCAGTCATTCTTCATTCCAGTAGTTTTTCACAATTTGTCGGGTTACGATGCACATTTTGTCATCAAGGAAGTAGCCACAGCGTTCGAAGGAAAAACCGATGTGCTCCCAATCACAAAGGAGAAATACATCTCCTTCACGAAGCATGTTGAAATTACAGATGATTCAAAACACAAGATCCAATTGCGCTTCATCGACTCATACAAATTCCTCAACACGAGTCTCGACAAACTAGCCTCATTTTTGAGCGAGGACAAACTCAAAATTTTACGCACACAATTCCCAACTCTCTCGACGGACACTTTCAATTTGCTGACGCGAAAAGGGGTCTTCCCTTATGAGTATATTGACGACGTGACCAAGCTAGATGACACTTGCCTTCCACCACGTGACGCATTTTACAGTTCCCTGACAGATGCTACAATATCGGAGAGCGAGTATGCACATGCTGAGAAAATTTGGGAGCGGTTCTCCATTCGAACGCTCGGTGACTATAGCGATTCATACTTGAAGACAGATGTCTTGTTATTAGCCGATATTTTCGAAAACTTTTGAAATACGTGCATTGAGAGCTATGGCCTAGATCCCGCGTATTACTATACATTGCCCGGATATACCTCGGATGCAATGCTAAAACACTCGAATGTCAAGTTTGAATGACTAACTGACATCGACATGGTTTTATTCGTTGAGCGGGGTATACGCGGTGGTCTCAGTCAATGCTCAAACCGATATGCACACGCTAATAACAAGTACATGGAGTCGTTTGATCCATCGAAAGCATCGTCATACTTGATGTATTTTGACGTTAACAATCTGTATGGATGGGCAATGTGTCAACCTTTGCCATATGCAGATTGTCGATGGGTCAACGACGTGTCCAAGTTTGATCCATCTTCCATCGCGCTAGATTCACCAACAGGCTACATCCTTGAAGTCGACTTGGAATATCCGCAATCTCTACATGATACGCACAAAGACCTGCCGTTTTGTCCAATACATGAAAAACCGCCGGGTAAGCAGGGGGAAAAGCTGTTAGCAACCGTCTGTGATAAAAAACGCTACATCATTCACTATCGAAATTTACAGCAGTGCTTACGTCATGGACTTTGCCTCACGAAAATCCATAGAGTCCTACAATTCACACAATCCCCATGGCTACGTTAATATATTGAGTTAAATACGCAGTTTCGAACGCTAGCCAAAAATGATTTTGAAAAGAATTTATTCAAATTAATGAACAATGCGGTGTTTGGCAAAACGATGGAGAATGTGCGCAATCATGTGGATGTAAAGCTTTTAACAAAATGGGAGGGCAGGTATGGCGCAGAGGCAATGATTTCGAAGCCAAACTTCCACAGCCGAAGTGTTTTTTCGGAAAACCTCATTGCCGTGGAATTGCGCAAACTCGAGGTGAAATTCAACAAGCCGATATATGTGGGTATGTGCATACTCGACATATCCAAAACATGCTTGTATGGGTTTCATCACGAGTATATGGTACCTCTGTATCGGGATAAGTGTAAAATCATGTATACCGATACGGATAGTCTCATATATGACATTGAGAGCGATGATATGTACATGGACATGAAGCGCGACATTGTAAAATTCGATACGAGCGACTATCCGGTGGACAATAGGTATGATATGCCGCTTGTCAACAAGAAGGTACCCGGTCTCATGAAAGACGAATGCAATGGTGCAATTATGACCGAGTTCATTGGACTTCGATCGAAAATGTATGCGACACGTTTTGAGGGTAAGAAGGACACTAAAAAAGTTAAAGGTGTCAAGAGTAGCATTGTGGCTAGGACAATCACATTCAACGATTATGCCCGATGCTTGAATGAAGACATTGAAATGAGCCGTAGTCAAACGTGCATTCGATCAAAGTTGCACAAGGTCTACACCATTCGTGAGACGAAAATCGCTCTGAGTCGTCATGATGATAAGCGGTATATCATACCTGGGACCTCTGAGACCCTACCATGGGGGCATTACAGCATACCGTTGTAAAAACTATCATGCATATAAACTCGATGTAAAATTGTGTGTCCATTTTTGTAAATACTTGATGCATAAAACTCGTGAAAATTATGTATATATTTTGTTCACTCGATGTAAAACTTGTTAAAATAATGTTAGTTGTTGTAAATATTTAATTGTGCAAGGATGAATTTATTATTTTCTGTAAATAAAAACACGGACTTTTTATAATCGCATGTGTTTATTCACTCTATCCATCTCCTCGTACCCACATTCCACGAAAAAGGGATTATCGACGGGGGAAATAACGCAAGCCTGCTGTGGAGTCGGTCGGAGACCTTTGGGTTTGTCGACATCCAAGACACGTTCGAACACGTTCAAGAGTCTCTCAACGACATTCATAAAATGTTTGACAACATTCATGAGGGGCTTGAAGACTCGTAAGAGAGAGACATTCAAAGACATTCGCGAGGCGTTCGAAGAGTTTCAAAAGACTTTCTACGACGTTCATGAGTCGTTTGAAGATGTCCGTGAGACGTTAAAGAGACTTTCGAAAACGGTCATAAGACGTTTGAAGGCATTCACAAGAGGATCGAAGACGTTAAAAAGACTTTCAAAGACATTCGCGAGGGGTTTGAAGACGTCCAAGAAACTTTCGAATACGTTCAAAAGATTTTCGACCACATTCATAATACGTTTGAAGACATTCATGAGGGATACGAATACGCTTAAGAGACTTGCAAAGATATTCACGAGGGCTTTGTCGACATCCAAGACACTTTCGAACACGTTCAAGAGACTTTCAACGACATTCATAATACATTTGACGACATTCAATGAGGGGCTTGAAGACTCTTAAGATAGACTTTCAAAGAAATTCACGAGGGGTTCGAAGAGTTTCAGGAGACTTTCTACGACGTCCATGAGACGGTTGAAGATGTTCGTGAGACGTTCAAGAGACTTTCGAAAACGATCATATGACGTTTGAAGGCATTCATGAGGGATTCGAAGACGTTCGGAGACTTTCGAAGACATTCAAGAGATCTTTGACGATATTCATAATACGTTTGATGACATCGATGAGGGGTTCGGAGACGTTTAAGAGACTTTCAAAGACATTCACGAGGGGCTTCAAGACATGCAAGAAACTTTTGAGTACGTTCAAGAGACTTTCGCCGACGTTCATGAGACGTTTGAAGATGTTTGTGAGACGTTTAAGATTCTTTCGAAGACGTTCACGAGACTTTCGACGACATACATAATATGTTTGAAAACATTCATGAGGGATACGAAAACGCTTAAGAGACTTCCAAAGATATTCATGAGGGGTATGTCGACATCCAAGACACTTTCGAACACGTTCAAGAGATTTTCAACGACATTCATAATACGTTTGACGACATTCATGAAGGGCTTGAAGACTCGTAAGAGAGACTTTCTAAGACATTCGCGAGGGGTTCGAAGAGTTTCAAGAGACTTTCTACGACGCTCATGAGACATTTGAAGAGGTTTGTGAGACGTTTAAGATTCTTTCGAAGACGTTCACGAGACTTTCGACGACGTTTATAATAAGTTCGAAGATATACATGCGGCATTCTAAGACGCTTTAGAGGCTTTCAAGGATATCCACGAGGGGTTTGTTGACATCCCAGAAACGTTCGAACACGTTCAGGAGACATCCAACGGCATTCATAATACGCATGACGACATTCATGAGGGGTTCGAAGACGCTTAAGAGAGACTTTCAATGCATTCACGAGGGGTTTATCGACATCCAAGACACTATCGAACACATTCACGAGCCTTTCGACAACATTCATAAAACGTTTGAAGACATTCGTGAGGAGTTCGAAGACGCTTAAGAGACTTTCAAAGATATGCACAAGTGGTTTGACGACGCCCAAGAGGCCTTCGAGTTTATAATGCGATCTTCGACGACATCCATAAACCGATGAATTTCATGACATTTGAATTTGGCTCTTGGGCGTCTTCAAACCACTTGTGCATATCTTTGAAAGTCTCTTAAGCGTCTTCGAACTCCTCACGAATGTCTTCAAACGTTTTATGAATATTGTCGAAAGTCTCGTGAATGTGTTCGATCGTGTCTTGGATGTCGACAAACCCCTCATGAATGCATTGAAAGTCTCTCTTAAGCGTCTTCGAACCCCTCATGAATGTCGTCATGCGTATTATGAATGCCGTTGGATGTCTCCTGAACGTGTTCGAACGTTTCTGGGATGTCAACAAACCCCTCGTCGATATCTTTGAAAGCCTCTAAAGCGTCTTAGAATGCCACATGTATATCTTCGAACTTATTATAAATGTCGTCGAAAGTCTCGTGAACGTCTTCGAAAGAATCTTAAGCGTCTCACAAACTTCTTCAAATGTCTCATGAGCGTCGTAGAAAGTCTCTTGAAACTCTTCGAACCCCTCGCGAATGTCTTTGAAAGTCTCTCTTACGAGTCTTCAAGCCCTTCGTAAATGTCGTCGAACGTATTATGAATGTCGTGGAAAATCTCTTGAACGTGTTCGAAAGTGTCTTGGATGTCGACATACCCCTCATGAATATCTTTGGAAGTCTCTTAAGCGTTTTCGTATCCCTCATGAATGTCTTCAAACGTATTATGTATGTCGTCGAAAGTCTCGTGAACGTCTTCGAAAGAATCTTAAACGTCTCACAAACCTCTTCAAACGTCTCATGAACGTCGGCGAAAGTCTCTTGAACGTACTCAAAAGTTTCTTGCATGTCTTGAAGCCCCTCCTGAATGTCTTTGAAAGTCTCTTAAACGTCTCCGAACCCCTCATCGATGTCTTCAAACGTATTATGAATATCGTCAAAGATCTCTTGAATGTCTTCGAAAGTCTCCGAACGTCTTCGAATCCCTCATGAATGCCTTCAAACGTCATATGATCGTTTTCGAAAGTCTCTTGAACGTCTCACGAACATCTTCAACCGTCTCATGGACGTCGTCGAAAGTCTCCTGAAACTCTTCGAACCCCTCGTGAATTTCTTTGAAAGTCTATCTTAAGAGTCTTCAAGCCCCTCATTGAATGTCGTCAAATGTATTATGAATGTCGTTGAAAGTCTCTTGAACGTGTTCGAAAGTGTCTTGGATGTCGACAAAGCCCTCGTGAATATCTTTGGAAGTCTCTTAAGCGTATTCGTATCCGTCATGAATGTCTACAAACGTATTATGAATGTGGTCGAAAATCTCTTGAACGTATTCGAAAGTTTCTTGGACGTCGTCAAACCCCTCGCGAATGTCTTTGAAAGTCTCTTTAACGTCTTCGATCCTCTCGTGAATGCCTTCAAACGTCTTATGACCGTTTTCGAAAGTCTCTTTAACGTCTCACGGACATCTTCAAACGACTCATGAACGTTGTAGAAAGTCTTTTGAAACTCTTCGAACGCCTCGCGAATGTCTTTGAATGTCTCTCTCTTACGAGTCTTCAAGCCCCTCATGAATGTTGTCAAACATTTTATGAATGTCGTTGAGAGACTCTTGAACGTGTTCGAACGTGTCTTGGATGTCGACAAACCCAAAGGCCTCCGACCGGCTCCACAGCAGGCTTGCTTTTTTCCCCCCGTCGATAATCCCTTTTTCGTGGAATGTGGGTACGAGGAGATGGATAGAGTGAATAAACACATGGGATTATAAAAAGTCCGTGTTTTTCTTTACAGAAAATAATAAATTCATCCTTGCACAATTAAATATTTACAACAACTAACATAATTTTAACAAGTTTTACATCGAGTGAACAAAATATATACATAATCTTCACGAGTTTTATGCATCAAGTATTTACAAAAATGTACACACAATTTTACATCGAGTTTATATGCATGAGAGTTTTTACAACGGTATGCTGTAATGCCCCCATGGTAGGGTCTCAGAGGTCCCAGGTATGATATACCGCTTATCATCATGAGGACTCAGAGCGATTTTCGGCTCACGAATGGTGTAGACCTTGTGCAACTTTGATCGAATGCACGTTTGACTACGGCTCATTTCAATGTCTTCATTCAAGCATCGGGCATAATTGTTGAATGTGATTGTCCTAGCCACGACGCTACTCTGGACACCTTTAACTGTTTTAGTGTCCTTCTTACCCTCAACACGTGTCGCATACATTTTCGATCGAAGTCCAATGAACTCGGTCATAATTGCACCATTGCATTCGTCTTTCATGAGACCGGGTACCTTCTTGTTGACAAGCGGCATATCATACCTATTGTCCACCGGATAGTCGCTCGTATCGAATTTTACAATGTCGCGCTTCATGTCCATGTACATATCATCGCTCTCAATGTCATATATGAGACTATCCGTATCGGTATACATGATTTTACACTTATCCCGATACAGAGGTACCATATACTCGTGATGAAATCCATACAAGCATGTTTTGGATATGTCGAGCATGCACATACCCACATATATCGGCTTGTTGAATTTCACCTCGAGATTGCGCAATTCCACGGCAATGAGGTTTTCCGAAAAAACACTTCGGCTGTGGAAGTTTGGCTTCGAAATCATTGCCTCTGCGCCATACCTGCCCTCCCATTTTGTTAAAAGCTTTACGTCCACATGATTGCGCACATTCTCCATCGTTTTGCCAAACACCGCATTGTTCATTAATTTGAATAACGTCTTTTCAAAACCATTTTTGGCTAGCGTTCGAAACTGCGTATATAACTCAATATATGAACGTAGCCATGGGGATTGTGTGAATTGTAGGAATCTATGGATTTTCGTGAGGCAAAGTCCATGACGTAAGCACTGCTGTAAATTTCGATAGTGAATGATGTAGCGTTTTTTATCACAGACGGTTGCTAACAGCTTTTCCCCCTGCTTACCCGGCGGTTTTTCATGGATTGGACAAAACGGCAGGTCTTTGTGCGCATCATGTAGAGATTGCGGATATTCCAAGTCGACTTCAAGGATGTAGCCTGTTGGTGAATCTAGCGCGATGGAAGATGGATCAAACTGGGACACGTCGTTGACCCATCGAAAATCTGCATATGGCAAAGGTTGACACATTGCCCATCCATACAGATTGTCAACGTCAAAATACATCAAGTATGATGATGCTTTCGATGGATCAAACGACTCCATGTACTTGTTATTAGCGTGTTCATATCGGTTTGAGCATTGACTGAGACCACCGCGTATACCCCGCCCAACGAATAAAACCATGTCGATGTCAGTTAGTAATTCAAACTTGACATTCGAGTGTTTTAGCATTGCATCCCAGGTACATCCGGGCAATGTATAGTAATACGCGGGATCTAGGCCATAGCTCTCAATGCACGTATTTCGAAAGTTTTCGAAAATATCGGCTAATAACAAGACATCTGTCTTCAAGTATAAATCGCTATAGTCACCGAGCGTTCGAATGGAGAACCGCTCCCAAATTTTCTCAGCATGTGCATACTCGCTCTCCGATACTGCCGCATCTGTCAGGGAACTGTAAAATGCGTCACGTGGTGGAAGGCAAGTGTCATCTAGCTTGGGCACGTCGTCAATATACTCATATGGGAAGACCCCTTTTCGCGTCAGCAAATTGAAAGTGTCCGTCGAGAGAGTTGGGAATTGTGTGCGTAAAATTTTGACTTTGTCCTCGCTCAAAAATGAGGCTAGTTTGTCGAGACTCGTGTTGAGGAATTTGTATGAGTCGATGAAGCGCAATTGGATCTTGTGTTTTGAATCATCTGTAATTTCAACATGCTTCGTGAAGGAGATGTATTTCTCCTTTGTGATTGGGAGCACATCGGTTTTTCCTTCGAACGCTGTGGCTACTTCCTTGATGACAAAATGTGCATCGTAACCCGACAAATTGTGAAAAACTACTGGAATGAAGAATGACTGCTTATAATTGAGGTTGCAGTTGGAATCGGCAGGGCCTCTATAGCGTCCAGTCAGATGGCAATGATCTCGAACGCGCACATCTTCTTGTGCAAATGGTTTCGCACATATGTGACATTGAGTCGCTGCTCGAAAACTTGCCCACTCGCTCGGTGTCTGATAAATCATTGGGACATTGTCACAGAAAATTTCTTTTATCCGCAATGCTAGATTTTTTAATTCTTAGACAAACCACGATACGCAATCAGCACTGCGACGCGAGTGATACGAAGATAATGAATCATCATATGCACAGCACACGTAATATCCAATACTAAATACTTCATGGTGTTGATACATGTCTTTCGCTAGGTTCTCCCCGTCGGTCTTTGCCAACACACACTCCAAATCGGCATACACGATGAATGGATGTCGCTCTTTCCGGCTAAAGTTGTTGAACTGGAGCCACTTATTGGTGTCGTTTGGTAGTCGAATTGCACAGTCGTTTATCGCCCCACAATCAACCTCGTGTGATTGCAATTTTTCCTCGGAACCAAAGTAATGCAGACATCTGCAAGACAAACAAGATTTTTTTTTTGTTCAATTTTCTCCTTCAGTAGACATATAATTGCGTATTAATAATGCTAAATTCACACACCGATCGCATATATGTATTTTTTGCTTCTTTTTGCTCAGTTGCGCCATCACGAGTCTCGACAGGTTCTTGATCCATACGAAATGCCCCACATTGTCGTCCTCAGTGTCTTGCATGTACAGCAAATTGATGTGCTTCTCCTTCTTCTGTTGAGTAACGCGTATTGGAACAATGTCCTTTTTCGTGGTGGTGGTATACACGTTGATGGATATGTTGTTTTGGAGCTCAAATTTTTTTATTTGATGTATCGTCACCGGGAATTCGATATCCTTCAGATTCAGCACCGTCGAATAATGAGGATAAGAAGATGTGCGGTGGCTGTTTTGTTCATCTGGGTCTAGAGCAGCAGTAACTGCCCATGCGAAACATGCATTATCACGCGATTTGACGTTAACCACAGCCCTCTTCATCATTATTTCCCGCGGCAATATTATGGAGCACCCAGCACGCATCGGATTATACTTATTCACATTTATCGTGAGGTTAAGTATTTTCTGCAGAGCCCAGCCACTATCACGTTCTTGAAATTCGTCGAGTAAGGTCAAAGTGGGTTCCGTAACACGTTGTTCATACCACTCGCTCAAATCGCTTGTCCTAAATAGTTCGCAGTTTCGCGTGCTGACACTTTTATTGGCTTGTTTGTCACCACTCACAAATTCATCATTGAACACTGTGTTAATTTTAATGCTGTTGTGCTTGTTGATAATATTTCGCACATGTTGAAGCACTAGGGCGCGAGCATCGGTAAGAAAGTGTTTCGGCTCGATGTGGCTGTGATTGATGACGGAACCAGTCAATATCCGACTCTTGAAGGATGTGTCAATCTCGCGCCAGATTAACCCGTGATCAGCATGTCCTGCGCCCGTGTGTACGAATCGACTCCGCACAGAATTTATGAATCCTTCGAGACGTGCTATTTGGGCGATTAGTGACTGTTGATGTCCAATTAATAATCGCGGGCGCTTAATCCGACTCTGCGTTTCCAGCCCTTCGATGAACTCGACACATCGCTGTTCCGACGGAGCAAATTCTTCGAACGAGCGTAAAAGCACGGCTTGGTCACGCAAGATTTGTTCCATGTTGACGAGTAGGAAAAAAAAACCTCCACGATGTTGACACACTGACTGCTTCATGCAAAGTGCGGTCAGTTTTGAGCAGAGTGGATCATTAAAAAGGCTCTTCGGGAAAAAAGTTCGGCCCTCTCTCGGGGAAAAACAGAGTTTCCCGAAAACGCGAAGATTGTTCGAGGAACATGAGACGAAAACAGGAAGTCTCGGGTCGAAAGATTTTATGGGTCCTGCAGCTCAAGTGGTCCATCGGCGCCAACGGCCCTTGGCAATAGATCCCTAAAGTTTATAGTTTTTCCAAGAAATCCTGACTTGTCGAGACCTGTCTACAGTGTTGGCGAGACTCGTGACAGGAATGGACACGCATGCATACATCTTGGCATTATCTTTTGGAATGGTGACCTCAACTTTTCAAGAGCTGCGCTCAAGTGGTCTATCGGCGCCAACAGCCCTTGACGATAGATCCCTAAACTATAGTTTTCCCGAGGAACCTGTCAGCACGTGTTTCGAGTGTCGGCGAGCTTTGTGAGACGGGGCGGATGCAATTGCCATTGTCTTCGAGATAGAAGCAGGGTAGCTGCATGTCATAAATAAAGACCACTTATGTGGCGCCTAGCGTTTTCATATTACAGAAAATTTCCCGACCCATATATGGTTGTCACATACGCACGCACGCATGCACGCTTTTCCGAGAAACCTGTCAGGACCTGTTTCGAGTGTCGGCTAGCTTTGAGACGGGGCGGAAACATCTTGGCATTGTCTTTTGGAGTGGCACCAGCTGCATGTCATAAATTAGGGGGCTTTGAAAGGCCGCCATGCACGCACGCACACACACACACACACACACACAAACACACACACACACACACACACACACACACACACACACACACACACACACACACACACACACACACACACACACACACACACACACACACACACGCACGCACGCACGTACGCACGCACGCACGCACGCACGGACACGTACGCACACGCATGGACACGCACGCACACGCACACGCACGCATACGCACACGCACGCACGCACGCACACACAGACACACACACACACACACACACACGCCCGCACGGACACGCACGGACACGCACGCACACGCACACGCGCGCGCACACACACACACACACACACACACACACACACACACACACACACACACACACACACACAAACACGCGCGCGACCCCCCTCGCCCCCCCGCTCCTTACCCCCTGCCCCTCGCTCCCTCACCCCTCCCCTCTGCCCTCCTCTCCATCGCCCTCTCTGCCTCCCCCTCTCTCTCCCTCCCCCTCTCTCTCCCGCGCCCTCTCCCTCCCCCTCCCCCCTCTCTCCCTCCCCCTCTCTCCATCCCCCCTCTCTCCCTCCCCCCTTTCTCCCTCCCCCCAAAGTGAATTAAAACCCGCCTAGCTCTACTACTAACGTCACACTATTAAATATTATAATTGTAACTGTACTGATTGTGATACGAAAGTGATTTAGCTGGACACAATAATAAACTTAAAAAATGTCTGAGTTACCTGTTAGACTCGTCTGCACTCGAAACGCGTTCTCAGCAACACGGCGTGCAGCGAAATTTGATGGTTCTTTTAAACCTGAAATGTAACTTGATCAGTCATCTCGTCAAGATTAATTAAGGTTGATTTTTTATAATTAAAATCTCAATTACAAAGTGAGATTTAACACTTCTTTTACTTGAGTTTGTTAAAAACAGTGACCAAAAGCCCTCCGTGCGACAGAAAGATTTTCCGATCTCAGCCGAGGACCATCTTCTAAAAAATGAATGTTCCATGTTACGCAGAGCAATAAAAAATAATGTCGCGTAAACTTCAACCAAAACATTTTTCAACCCAAACCAAATCTTTTGGTAAAGAATAATTTCAAGGTCATGTTATCATTGGCCGTTGGATTCGTCTGAATATCAGCTGCAA
This sequence comes from Ophion costatus, assembly GCA_951751655.1. Lineage (NCBI taxonomy): Eukaryota > Metazoa > Arthropoda > Insecta > Hymenoptera > Ichneumonidae > Ophion > Ophion costatus. The sequence continues at coordinate 4,767,702 of OX632368.1, forward strand.
CGTCTTAATAAAAAAAAACATGTTCCCATTTGAAAAACCTTGAGATCGCAAAAACTGTTCTCACGGTCATCAACGGCTTTCAAATGGCAACAAGTTTTTTTAAAATTAAGACGCTGTAGATGAAATTCAAACGAATCCAACGACCTATGATATCACGAACTTGAAATGCTTTTTCACCATAATGTTTTGGTGTATGATATCACGTACCTTGTAATGCTTTTTCACCAAAATGTTTTGGTGAAAAGGCATTTCAACTACAACGTCTTAAGAAAAAAAATGTTTCAATGTTCCTCTTTGAAAAACCATTGATCTTGAGAACGCAAAGACGATGACCTTAACAAAAATGTATTTTTCACCACTCTATCAGTCCTGCGAAGTCAATTAAATTACCTCCTGATCTTTTTTAGTCACTCTAAAGGCCAGAGGTATTTGAGGTGGTCACGTGAAATGGTCCAGAGTCAACATGCGGCCTGTTGGCTGGTACAAAGGAACGCATTTTTCTGAGTCCCACCACGAACTTTTTTTCCCGTAATTGACATGAGCTTTGCTACCGAAGTACACACGATTATGACAAATGATTTACTTTTGCAAATTTAGACCCATCTTGAAAAAGGCGCATTTTCGACAAAAAATGTTCTTTATTTGTTTCCAAAAACCGTTAATCGTTGATCGATTTAATAAATCGTGTGTATATCTCTAAAAAATCTATCTGAGAAGTTACAATTAAAATTTGAAGTCAATCAGTCGAAAAATGTAGGACTTACGAGTCAACTCGATTTTGAAAACAATGCTTCACGGAAAACGCGTTAAAAATTTTTAAAACGTTTTTCTACATACTGTAAAAAATGTTTGCACCTAAAATAATTTTGTATATCATTTTCGGTATGTTTTCACACCTTTTAGCATTTGGCAGCAAAGCAGTTTGAACGCATGTAACGATTAGTGAGATATTCCCATGGCTGTTACTAGGACAACCATCATGGCAAAATAAATATTTTCTCGAAAACTGTACCAGGCACGGGATCTTCACGAACATGTTCTTCTTCGAAATAAAAAACTGATTAAGAATTACTTAAAATAACTTCTCCTTACTTTCCAAATTCAGCTACATAAATTTGTAAAAACGAGCGAACTGCTTGGTGACGATTATTAGGCCGGCTACCTTACGCACAACAGTTTCATTATACGGAACGAGAAATGAGGAAAATACCATTATCATCCGTAACGATTAGATATCTTTATTGCTTGATCATGGGAATGCGGTACATAACGATGGAAGTTACAGAAGTTAAACGGGATGAAAAATAAGCGATTGATGAACTCAAATAAAAATCATCTAACTGAAAGAGTCAATGAAATAGCCATGCACTATAATATAATGCTTTTCTTAACGTATAACTAAAATTCCATGCGAAAACCCGCATGATAACAACTGACGATCCCCGCTAATACACCTTTTTCTGCTTGCATTTAGTGCTGACGTGTACGATACGGAGAATATCGGCCAGTCATTTTTATGCCCAAACCTAAGATACAGTTTTAGTTTTACAAGGTGAAGGCAGAGCCTGGATGTCGTGAATCGGGTTCTCCTTTCGCGTGGTGAAAGTTAAAGATCTCCGAATTAACGTCGTTTTTTATTTTTGTTCCAATAGACCCTAGTTGCTGAGAAATCGCGATTTGAAAAATTGGGAGTTTCGGACGGAGCCATGCCGGTTTCGGTTCGTGCGTAGAGTACGTTGAGCGTTCACGCTTGACACACGAGCGGCCGTAGCTGATACGGCGAGACGGCGGACTGGCACTCTGAAAGTTCACGGTTTGCGTCCCGATGCTTTTTTTTAATTCAATTTTTATTTTATTTCATACTCTCTCATAAGACTTTGCATGTGCAGGTAAATAAGAAAATTCGAAAATATGTATTACTTGTTTTATTTATCTATTATATTAGAATAATTAATCCAATAATAAAGTCACAATTACATAGCAAAATAATATTGTATAACAAATAATTAATCTAATAATCAAGTCACAATTACAAAGCAAAATAATATTGTATAACAAATAATTAATCTATTAATCACGTGACAATAAGTAAACAAAATAATATGGTATAAAAAATAAACAATTAATCTAATTCACACTTGCAAATTTCGCGGCCGGTAACTATTCTGATTCTTCTTCTATCAGATCGGTGTGTTGACAAGTTGGAGGGTGGCAACCATCGTAAAAGCAAGGGAAGCACAAAGGCTTACGACACAACGACCATAAGATGGCCGCAATAACACCGCAACCACATATAACCTTCCGAATTCTATCAGGAAAGCAAACCGACCTGCCAATTAAAAATTATTCCGCCAGGTTGTACACCTTATTGCCAACCGTGCGACGTTTATTTCTACCGGCAGGTAACATTTTTTATCAAACGACTCCAAAATAGTACTCATTTATTGAAAGAAGATCGCCAGATAAATAGCAGAGACGATGCACTGAAAATACATTATTTAATCCACCATCAATTGCTGGCGCCTATATTTGAAGATATGCTAAAGTATGCGTGGTATGCAGCCAAATTAACGCCGAATAGAACAGTTTTTTAGCACGTAAACCAAGTTTGCTTTCCTGATAGAATCCGCATATTTCCGAGTTATCTTATTTACCTGCACATGCAAAGTCTTATGAGAGATTATAGAATAAAATAAAAATTGAATAAAAAAAGCATGGGAGCGCGAACCGTGACCTTTCAGAGTGCCAGTCCGTCGTCTTACCGTATTAGCTACGGCCGGTCTTGTCTTAAACGTCAACGCTCAACGTACTCTACGCGCGAGCCGAAACCGGCTTGGCTCCGTCCGAAACTCCTATATATTCAAATCGTAATATCTCAGCAACTAAAGCCTATTGGAACAAAAATAAAAAACGACGTTAATTCGCAGGTCTTCCACTTTCACCACGCGAAAGGAGAACCCGATTCGCGACATCCAGGCTCTGCCTTCTCCTTGTTAGTTCAATTTGACTTTTGCTACCGAGGATGATAAGTATATTGTGATGTCGCGGATGGACAATTTTATGATTTTTATGAGGAAAGGAGTGACTGACTCGCTCCAGAACTCGGTTGTAGGACGGAACAACTCGGTGAACACAGATTTGACTTAGCCTAGAACACAGACTAACTTAGCCTAGAACGGAGGAAACTTATAGGGCTGGAGCGTGGGAAATTGAAAATAGCGGGAGGAAGGGCCTACGTGACGCTTGAGGCGTTCTTCCGGGTTTTTCCAAAGTAATAGGGCTAGAAGATGGTTTTCTGAGAATTTAGAAAACCAGTATTTGACTATTTCATTCGGGACTGCGGTTGGGCGGAAGCCATAAATTTGGTGAAGGGCCGATGATACTACGAATGCAGCTGCATCGGGCGGTGTTAGTGAAAAATGTATGCGGGAGGAATGTCAGGACCCTTCTATTATTTGTGTAAGAGTTTTCGTCGGAATGTCGGTGAAGGAGGCGGATGTAGTAAAATTGGAAGACGGGGTTGGACTGTGGGAAAGAAAAAAAGGAACAATTCTTAGCCTATATTACACCTCCCCCCTAATTTAAGAAAATTCATACGAAAAAATGAATTTTCTTCAAGCTTTAAGTCTAGTGAACCAGCGGCGACCCACTTGTGTCGCAGTATTTTGAACATTACGATTTCTGGCGATTTCTAGCATGGAACATTCTTCTCCGTCGTAGTTTACATGGTAGTCTACATGTTCGTTATTTTGATGAAAACAATTATTGTATACATTGATACAAGGGGAGAAGGTTGCGTTGAATAGTTTAGTGAATATACTGGATAAACAACCACATAATCCGCATCTAAACATAACATATAAGAAGACACCGCCGGTGCAACTGTAGCCGAGATACCTCATACCTTCGTAAGTAGTTTCGAAAAATGTCGTGGTCCGTTCACGTTGTCCAATTTTCTCTGCCTCTTCTGAGATCCCGTTTAACGGCTGTCCAAGAGCGTTGAATTGAGTAAGGTCAACGAGTGTAGGTCGTCCTAACGTTGTTAGCTGAATGTCGTCCAAAGAAACTGAATGATTTTGAATTAGGGTACTCATTTTCTTATTATCAGCGTGAAGTTTATCGATCTCATCGTTATAATATTCGGCATCGGAATTTCCTGAAGTCCCAAACAAGATTTTACTTATGTTGCCAATAAAGTTAAATACACCTCGTTTAAATCGGGGATTATAACCAATTATGTTCATTAGTCTAGATCTCCTAGCATCTATTCTATTTAACTTCTGCTCAAAGATTTCGATTGATGCAAATTCCGAGCAGTTCTTCTTTTCGTTGGCTCCATTGCAAACCGTTGCCAAGCCCAGCGAAGCTTGCATCAGCTCGTCCCGATGTAGATTTATTTCGGTGAGGTCGACGTAGTTGACTACTATCTAGGTTTGCTGGTAGATCGCGGCGTTTCCTAGGTTTTCCATGCATATGGCGCCTTCGAGTGGTTCCACCCTTAGTTCGTTGGTTGTAACGCATGTTACGGGAATGAGGAGGAGTAACAGTCACCTAATGCCTGCACAGAATTTTCCATTAGTTTCTATGATAAGGTGTTAATTTGTTTACATGTATTAGTTTTCTTCTGTTGTTCATCAATATCTCGTAGTTGACGTCCGACGTTTGTTCAAAGATGATTGCTGGCCCCTCCCACTTCGGGGCAAGGGGTGTCTTATCTCTCTCTCTTGAGCGACGAGGACTTCGTCACCTTTTGCGAAGATGGGTACAGAACGATGAATGTGAGCGTCCTGGATTGCCTTGTAACGTTCTTTAGCGGCAATTAGATTATCGCGTCCTCTTTTCACGATGCGTTCATGATCAGCGCGTAGTTCCTCAAAGTACTGATCAATTGTCACGTTGGTCCTTTGAACTGACAGATTATTCGGGATATTGGGTTTCCTTCCGAATTGCATTTCGAAAGGGTTAGTCCTGTTCATTCATGTTTCGCTGTATTACAAGCCGACGAAACAAACTTGAGTTTTTTATCCCAATCTTCTTGGTTATCGTATATCAGTGCTTTGATTGGTTCTTTAATAGGTCCATGCGCTCGTTCAAGGCTTCCGTTGCTTTGAGGATGAAACGTTGTCGTTGTTATATGTGAGATCTTGAAGAGTTTCTCCAGATATTTGAAAGTCTGGCTAATAAAATTTCGTCCACCGTCAGCTAAGATTATTTTTGGAGCCCCGTGAATGTAAATAAAATTTTCAACCAGTGCTGTTACTGTTGATTGGGCATCCTGTGATTTTAATGGGATCAATGTAATGTACTTTGCGAGTTGGTCTTGTACAGAGAGGATGTACTCGTGACCCTCGTACGTTTCAGGTAGTGGCCCACAAGGTCCAATGCAATTTTTTCATTGGGTTTCTCCGGTGTGTCGGTGATTATTGCTTCTGCTCGCGGTTGTGTACGCACGACCTTGACCCGCTGGCACGTGTCGCATCTACGGATGTAATCTTCGATGTCTCTTTGCAGGTTGGGCCAGGTAGCAACGGCCTTCACCCGATCGAGGGTCTTTGCTACTCCGAAATGACCTGTGGCGCTTGTCCTGTAGTGTTGTTTTATGATGTCTATCCGCTCTTCTTCTGTACCTGGCTCGTAGAGTTCCGTGTCGTAGAGATAGAGGAAGGGTCGTTCTGATTTCGTTGACCAAATAAACGAGATCATCTGCTTAATTTTCTTTTTTGTAAGTGGATTTTCGCTCAGGTGTGTGCAAACTAAATAAATTTTGGTAGGTTCGTTGGTCACTGACAGTTTCTCAGCTAATACGTTATACCATTCGATTTCATCTGCTGAGAAATCAAGGTGCAGTTCATCTTCACTGTTTTCAGGTTGATCTGTAATCTTGATGCTCGGTGTGTTGTCTCCTCCTGGGTGGTGTCTCCTCAAAAATTTCAGGAACCACTGGGTTTTCCTTTGATAGTTCGAATTCGATGTAAAAGGGAAAATTTCCATTTTCCGTCTTTTCTTCATCATTGTCCCTTTCTATTGCGTTCTCAGTATCTGCTGCGTTGTCGCTTTCTTCTTCGATGATATCTGGCGCTTCTTGTTTTTTCGGTCTCCTCATTGAGGGTGCCATTGTGTTTTCCTTATCGAGTAGTTAAGGGATATATCCGTGATAGGGCGTCAGCGTTTGTATTCAACGTTCCTTTTTTATAAACGGCCTCATACTCGTATTCCTCGAAATTTAAACGGCATCTCATTAGGCGACTATTCGTTGGAGAATTCGAAGTTTTGAGAATGCAGATCAGCGCCTTGTGATCCGTAACGATTTGAAACTTCGTTCCGAACAAATATTGTGGAAAGTGTTGCACAGCCCAGACTATTGCCAACATCTCTTTTTTCGTCGTCGAGTATCGTTGTTCGGCTTTATTAAGGGTGCGTGATGCGTAGGCGATGGGACGATCCTTACCGATGCGTCACTGCGATAGCACTGGACCTATGGTGTGGTTACTCGCGTCAGTAGTGAGCACGAAAGATTCCTTAAGATCCGGATACTGAAGGACAGGAGATGTCGTCAGCGCTGTTCGTAATAAGTTGAATGATTGTTCTTGTTTATCGGTCCAAGACCATGTTGTATCCATCTTCAGGAGTTGTGTAAGTGGTTTCGCTGTTTTCCTGAAATCCTTTATAAATTTTCGGTAATATCCAGCGAGTCCTAAAAATTGTTTAATTTGTTTTTGATGCTTTGGCTTGGTTGGATTTAGTTTCACTCCTTCTTCTGAAATAACGTGTCCTGAAAATTATAATTCTGGCCGTAGAAATTCGCCATGTCTGGCTGCAATTTTAAGTCTGATTCGCGAAGGCGGGTCAACACGTCAACAAGTTTCTTGTTATGCTCTTCAAGCGTTTGTCCATAAATTATAATGTCATCGAGATAGACGAAGTGGGTATTCCCAATTAATCCTCTCAGCGCATTGTTCATCATGCGTTGAAATGTTGCAGTTACGTTCTTAAGTCCAAACGGCATCCTGGTATGATGGTAATGACCCGATGGCGTAGAAAACGCTGTTTTTTGTTTATCACGCTCGTCCATCGGGATTTGGTGGAATCCCGAGGCTAGATCAAAAGCGGAGAAATATTTTACTCGGCCTAATTGATCTAATATTTGGTCGATGGATGGCAGAGGATAGGCATCGTGAGTAGTTTTTTCGTTCAATTTGCGAAAATCGATCACGATCCGCCATTTTTATTTCCCCGATGCATCCGATTTCTTTGGTACAACCCAAATTGGTGAAAAGTACGGGAAGTCACTCGGCTCGATTAACTGCTTTTCTAGCATCTCGTTTACCTGCCGGTCGATCTCTTCCTTGTGAACTGGCGGATACCTGTACTGCTTCGTGTTTACAGGTGTATCGTTGCACGTAATGATTCGATGCTTTACTGTCTTTGTACCTGGCAGTGGGTCTCCAGGTAAGACAAAAACATCCGGAAAATTGGAAATAATGTCCCGAACCTTTTCTGCTTGATCTGGTGGAAGATGTTCGAGTCGAACGTTTTCTTTCAACGTGTGAATACGTTCGACGGAATAAGTAACTTCTATAGCGTTGACACGAGCTATTCCGAGTTCTTCTGCTACAGTTCTTCGAGCTACACGAGTTCTTCCGAGTCCTTCAAAAATGGTACTCGGGCTTCGTAATCCTTGGCTTCGAAGATGCAAGGCACTATTGCTCCTTGATTGTTCTCGTCCGTGACGACCGTTCTATTTTTAATATTCGTACGAACCGTAATGAAATAGAGGGTTCGTGGTGGGATGGTGACAGAAATTTTCTCGAATTCTAATCGTTGATCGTTAAACATTAAATAATTTTCTCTTCCGATACCGATGTTCGGTTGGTACTTTTCCATGAATGGAAAGCCGATTAACCCGTCCTCGTCTAAGGGGATATCATTGGGAGCAACGTGATAAATGTGAGTCTTACCTTAAAATTCTCGCCTAGCAGCAAATAACGACTCATGTTGTTCATTTCCCATGGAAAACGGTGTCTTAATGTTTCGGTTTATCTGCGACCCTTTTGCCAACATGCTGACTTTAATTGAATTTATTGCCGAACCAGTATCGAGGAGAAAACTGCCTATTCTGCTGGAAGTTCGTGTGTGAAGCTTGACCACTCGTTTAGCGGATCCGATGGCATTGACTCGGGGGATATTTTCTTGTGTCGTGATAATTTCTTTCTCCTCTGATATGTGATTGACTGTTGTTTGCATTGGTCGATGATTGCGCGACTGTCCGTTTTGAAAAACCTGTTGTTGCGGTCCGTTTCTGTTGGAGTTTTCTAGGTCGTAGGCTTTTTTACGACATCACGCTCGGTGTGACCCATGCGTTTACAATATCGGCATGCTAATGCAGAGAACGTTGCCGGCGCCGGAGTTCCGAAAGATTTATGATAGGGTGGTTTTCGGGTTTCTGAGCTACCTGTATTTTTTTCGGTAATGTTTAGGTTACGTGTCATCATTTCCCTAGTATAATCATATGCCTCTGCGGCTTGCGCTCGAGCTATTGCCATTCGAATATTGTCCGGCATTTGAGCCCGTACTTCAGTCGATATTTCCTTTTTCAATCCCAACAGATATTGGTCAAGCCCTTGTTGGCGTTCGTACTCCACAATGAATCGTCCCTGTGTTTCATCTGGAGTTGAATTAGCTAACACGGAGAGAAGTTGATTCTGGCCTCTAGAAATTAATTTGTAAATTTCGAAACACTTTCATTTTTGTGTTGGAACATTCGTGATCTCTTGTCTCTCCAAATGCTGACTGGTTGCAAATATCCAAAAAGGATCCGTAAACATCTGTAAAGTTGTTCGTACGTATTCGTTTCATATTCTTGAATTTCTTTTGTCACGTCTCCGATTATCTTTTTCGTGATTATTAATCGGCGGAGATAATCTGATCGACTCACTTGTGGTCTAACATCTTCATTCGACGTAATAAAGGTTTCTACACCCAAAGATTTGCCATTGAATTCACGGATTAGTTCGAGCTTCTTTTGGTGTTAGCTCTTCAACCGAGTCTTCCGGTAATGCGTGCGTCATATGCGAAGCGTTATCTTCTATTTCGCTTTGCGAGTCAGAGTCTTTCATTCGACCGAACGCTGTTTTGATAGCCGCGTTCACGTTAGACAGTGACATTTTGGTTTGATCCACTGAGTCAGGTTCGGAATCGGTGTTTATAATTTGTGGCACGCGGTAACGAGTAAATGAATCTTTACTCACCGATTTCTTTGGTGGATCCAGTTCCAAACATTTGTCCCTCGTAGACTCTGAGTGTCGTCGATCGGTCCTATATTCCCAGCGTTGATAGTCAGCACACCCCACACTTAGCACCAATTGTGATGTCGCGGATGGACAATTTTATGATTTTTATGAGGAAAGGAGTGACTGACTCGCTCCCGAACTCGGTTGTAGGACGGAACAACTCGGTGACCACAGATTTCAGCTACTCGAGACACGTTTACTCAAATAACTGACGGACAGAGATTCGGTGTCGTACAGAATTTGGAGACTTACTGACTAACTTAGCCTAGAACGGAGGCAACTTATAGGGCTGGAGCGTCAGAAATTGAAAATAGTGGGAGGAAGGGCCTACGTGACGCTTGAGGCGTTCTTCCGGGTTTTTCCAAAGCGATAGGGCTAGAAGATGGTTTTCTGAGAATTCAGAAAACCAGTATTAGACTATTTCATTAGGGACCGCGGTTGGGCGGAAGCCATAACTTTGGTGAAGGACCGATGATACTACGAATACAGCTGAATTGGGTGGTGGTAGTGAAAAATGTACGCGGGAGGAATGTCAGGACCCTTCAAATATTTGTGTAAGAGTTTTCACCGGAATGTCGGTGAAGGAGGCGGATGTAGTAAAATTGGAAGACGGGGTTGGACTGTGGGAAAGGAAAAACGGAAAAATTCTCAGCCTATACTCCAATATTTTAGCATTCTGCAATGAGGTTTGCTAGGTGCTGCAACTTTGAAACTCAGAAGAACGGAATTTGGATACTCGGATATTTGGTACGAAACTAAAATTATTGTCTGGCACGTATTATTGTGTGCATCGGAATTGTTTCTTGCATTAGTCATCATGACACGGATTTATCGCCTCGTATTATGAAGCGTTCTTATACTCTTGCCTATACTACACCGCGATATCTACTATCGGCGCAGTCACGGGGCCGGCTTCATATCACACTTGCAAAAATCAAGGTTGAGCACCATCCACTCGAGCTGACGCTGCGCTGCTGACGTAAGTAATAGCAGTATCCACCAAAGCACATTCTCATTGTTTACCATATTCGAGTCGGTCGTTTGTCCCACCATGTGCTCCACCGATCCATATTAGGCACATAGTGAGAAGCTGTTGCATATTATTAAATAAGGTATTAAAAAAAATGCTTTTACATGATCTAACACTACTGTACACGAGATCGCGTATACAAGGTCCATTATGAAAGTAATGCGCATGATTTTATTGTGACGCGACTATCAATCACAGCGCGCTCGGACCGGTTGGAAAATGTGATGGGAGGTCTGCCCGTTCAAATGCGCTCGATCTTATTTCGCTCCGAGCAGAGAGAGCGGAAAGACGTGTCTTTCCGTGAAGGGTATTTTTTGCCTATGTAACACGGCGTGATGGAGGGTTCGCTTGAACAGTGGTACGCTATCAAGTTTTGAGTGCGGCTTGGAAAGAATGCTACCGAAACGATCCAGATGCTTCAAGAGGCCTTTAGGGATGACTGCATTTCAATATCACAATCCGGGAGGTGGCATAAGGCGTTCATGGAAGGCCGGGAGGCCTTCCCCCAGCCACACACGGCCTTCGTCGTAACCAACTTCCTGGCCTGGAGCAGCACCCCAGTGGTCCCTCAGCCCCCTTACAGTCCTGATTTATTCCCCTGTGACTTTTTTGTTCCCTCGACTGAAGAGAGGGCTGAAAGGAAAGCGTTGGGAAACCGTGGAAAACATCCAAACGCATGTTGCAACGTTCTCAAAAGGCATTCCTGTGGAGGAGTTTCTGACTATTTCTGACTAAGAAGGGACGATTTCGAAGAATTTTAAACATTTGTACCGATAAGATCGATAAATCTATTTTTCCCAGAAAATGCGCATTACTTTCATAATGGACCCTGTAGTAGTGAGTTCTCGCCATCGGGAGATGACAGCCATCATTGGGGTATCAGGAAAAAGGGTCCATTTTCGCTGTTCATACACATCAGGGTTGAAAGATAAACTTACGAAGACTATTCGGTAGTACTATATTTACTTTTGAGCAACCCGTGTGTTGACGTTGTAAATCTTTATGGGGGATACTATTGGAAAACCTGTAAAGTCTTTTGAAAAAACACCATATGCGCACGGATGTACATATGCACAGAAACATTTTTTTTTTAAGACGAATTCATGTTAAAGCCAGAGTCCGAATTAGAAGTTCCAAAAAAGCGTTTTTACGGGAATTTTTTGAGAAGGGAAGATCACAAGTGAGCCCAGTAAACTTTGAGGTATCTTTTCATGTCCATTTCAAATGTATAAAAAAATATGTTCAACATGCTGCAGATTTATTAGCCTGTTTCATTTGCATCTTGCTACTGCAGTCCCCAATCGGCGGGAAAGATGCAGCTCGTAATTCTTGACTGAAACAAGTAATCCAATAAAATTCTCAATTGTTATATATTTTCCTTCTCTGTGAGCTAAGAAAAGGCTGAAAAAATCGTGAAGTAACTTTTCTCAGGTTTGAAAAAAAAAGTTGAAAACACTTTAATGTGCTATAAAAGTTATTGAAAAACTTTCCAGTTCACTTAGAAGAGATTTTTATACTGGAGAAAATAAACCTTGGTTCCGTGCAATGGGACATTTGGTTTTTTTCTATCACGCCCGCCAATTTGGAAAAATCGTAAAAATGAAAACTGGAGCAAACGTGCCTCAATGTTTTCAATAAGAGGAAATATCAAGTTTTGCTCACTTGGACTAATCATCTGCTAATCAGCTATTCTTCCTGCTTCTTCAAAGTACTCGTTCAGATGACTTTGTTCGAGTCTATGAGCTGAAATCAGGCAACAATTTGCACTACTGGCCAATACTTAAATTCAGAAATTGCATGGTACTCAAAATCCCTGAATACCCTTCTTTCAACCAGCCTGCAGCCATGCAGGCGGCCTACTGCAGCCATGTCGGGGTCAATTTCAAAGACTTTTGGCCAGAATCCAGGTGTTTTGGACCAATGCGCCAGACTGAGTTGAACCACTCGTTGCAATTTTCCGTGTGACCACCTAAGCATCACGTTGAAAGGTTATCGTTTGAGAGTTGTTCATAAATTGGGTGAATGAGTTTCTCAATTTTTTCCTCAATCAATCGAACAGGATGCTTACAAGATTGTAGTTGGTTCATGGATTCAGCTGTGCGCCATTCACACCAACTATCGTCGCCTATCGGACAATTCTCGTGCCGAGGGGATTTGTCTGTTGAACAATAATGATCCAGCATTGCTATTATAGCTTCTTTCATCTTTTGGACGAAATCAATATTTCTTCTAATCACCAAGCCATAGTAAATTGTTAGTTTTTTTTACGACACCTCCCGTCAGCCGGTTTCCATTTGCATCTGTATATGTCCCACGCACTCATTTTTTATGACAGGGCAATCGTCACCATACGGATTTGTGTTTAAAATACGCGCAAGTTTTCGAATCGCCGTCGCCGATGTAATTTGTACATTTTACGCCAAATTTGTGTTCAGATCTTCAAAACATTTTTATGCTACAATCAATCTCCATCTTTCCTGCTGAACCTGCGTGATGCAAGGAGTGCGATTCTTAGTAATTTCCATACCACTCTTCAAATTCGTCGTCGTCCAGTATTTTCTTCTTCATGGTACATGTGTAGCAGTATGAACTTTGAACGATAAAGTCGACTACTTTGCCACGGTAGTGCCCAGTGAGAGTTGTTACACCGTACAATAAATTAAAGCCACGTATTTTCCAGGATCCATCGCCGGACACTTTCAAATGAGTTTTGATTCTTCCCTTTTCTGCATACTTTGCTGCTCGTCTTTGATAGCTTTCTCATTGACTGTTTTGAACATCGATTTCGATGCCAAGTGAAGGTGCTATACTATCCTTTCGTACGTTGATTTCGCCAACCCTTGACCCAGGTCCATAAGGCTACAATATACATTGATGCCTTATCGTGCGACACCAAGTAGCCTATAACGAACACAATCCGTTTACTTATTTTGAAACCGGTGTTTGTTAACGGTCCTCATTTCATTTCTCTTCGAGCGCATACACACGATGAAGTAATTTTGATACCTAAAACTCGGTATCCACTCTCTCCAAATGTAATGCTTTGTTTGCACGATCTAAAGATTACAATATCAGCAATCGCATGGAAAATTGTGAGGAATACAATGATTCTATGACAATGAAGTGACTTCACAATAATACCTACACTGCTCGCAGTTGACAATTCTTTTGCGCTAGTGCTCGCATCCAACTCTTCATCGTCTATTTTATTTGCGAATCGATTACCGTGAAATTGACGTTTCCGCCACTTCGAAACCGGTTCAGAGGTCGATTTTTTCCATTTGCATAACTGGCCGCGATGGTCTTATGACGTGTGCACGCCAAGAATCGGAGCAAGACTAACTGACGATGCTGCAAGCTCCCATGTAGAAACACGTCCACAGAGATGTATCATACACGTTTATATTTCGATAAACCGTTTTATGGCTCAACACAACACTACTACGAAATCTACGTATTGTTCTGAATGACCCTTGAACCTTTCCCAGGTATGAAATTCGGATTAAACGATCGAGGAGCTCTCACCTCACTCACATACCTGCTCGACCCTTCTCTCCTTTTGGCCTTGTATCTTCGAAACTATTTACAATTGGCCTATTTAACTTTGTAAATATATTCTTAGATAGTTTATCTATCGATTTAAGTAATTAAAAATAAAGATTTTTTGCACATTGTAATCCAGGCTCCGGCATTAAGGTAAAAGTACCTATTAGAAGGCCAAAAAAAGCAAATTTTCAAATAAGATTATCTCAGCTTCTTTATTAGCTATCACCATATTTTTTTTAACACTAGGCATTTTATGGAGAATAAAGAAAAACCTGAGTCCTTGACTGGTCATTTTGTCCATGATTGGTAGAGGGCGCCAAAGTACGGTCCTCGAAAAAAAGTAGTCCCATGGCGAACAGATAATCTCCGGATTGGGAGGTCTGAAACAAAATCGGAAAAAAACACGTTAAAGAGGAAGGTTCTTTACACAGGAATCCACCACCGATATGCAGAAAAGTAAAAACAAAATTTAAATGGTCTATGCTTGAAAAAAGTGCAAAAAACCACCTATTTTTAATCTTTTCTGTGTTGCCAATTCTTTGTTGATAACCTTTTTGCAAAAAAGTGGTGGATTCCTGCGCACAACACCGAAATAAACAAGTGAGAAAAGCCCGGTGATGATCGGTCCAGTGAATCCGGAGATTAACGGTCCGCCAAGCGAGAAAAGTCGGCTTTTTCAGCCATCGCAATCCTCTCTTCGTCCTTCTTCCGAACATAGTTGTAGGCACTAATTCCTACAGTGCAGCCCATTATTTCGAACATTTTCAAGAGTCATACGTCCCTTATGAAAAATAGACAAGGAAATGTGAACAGCCAGTTCCACGACATTCTTGCCTACAAACGTATGTTTGGGAACGATCGCCCAAAGGGTCGTGTAGTAGCACACGTTGTTGTCTTGTGTATTCTTTCCTAGGCACCGTGAAATCAATTCGTCGTCGCATAGTTTTTCATAAACTGGTTTTACCATCTCCTGGACCTCCTTACTTAGTGCTGGTTTGTGCTTATACGGCTTGTTATCGGTTTGAGCCTGCAGGTACTTGCACCAGTCTGCATGCTGTGCTTCGTCCGTAGAAATAACATGATAAAAGCCGGCCAAAATTTCTTTTTTCATGATTTCCTTAGAATCTGGATTACGTTGGATGGCCAAACTGTAATCAATCGACATTTCTTTCATCATTTTTCCAGTTAAGTCGGTTGTTTTTGCTGGCGGTGGTAGTGGCGGGACTTGACAGACTTTTCTTCTTTTGCGCGGTTGTTTGACTGGTGTCTTCTCTCCTTTTCGAGCCATTTGTTTTTCTGCTTCTTGTTTTGTGTTTTCGTCAGCTTTTGTGAATTTTTTTTATCTTAGTCAGCGATTTTTGAACGTCTTTCGAATGACGGAACATTCGCATTCCAACATGGAAGACGCACTCGAGTATTTTTATTATAAAATCTCCGTACGTTTTAGCTTGCATCAAATTTGTGAAAGTTTTCGAATGTCCGTCGCCTATGTAGTAAGTATACTTCGCCAAATGGAGTTTCAGAGAATTAAAAAAAATCTTTATCATGCCTTGAACTTCCATGCTGCCGGAGCTACCTTCATAATTAGCAGAACACTCTTCAATTCAATTTTTACAATTCAATGTTTTTGCGATAATTTCGCAACTTTTGCACGTTTTCGAGGACCCGAAAAAATCTAAAAGTTTGCTTGTCTATTTTCCAATCACTATAGAAACGCCGATGAGAGAACTATAGCCACGCTTACTTCAGGTGCCGTCTCCGGAAACCGTTAGCTCGTCCTCTGGTAAACCGTTCTCTTTATTTCCCTGCTTTTCCTCCTGGCCAGCTTTCTTTAGACAAACATCGGTGACAGCTTTGGCTGCAATTTCAACATTAAATAGAAGTCTATATAAGTCGTTGCACTAAAATACGATGTCAAGTCCATCTGGGCACAAAAGAGTTCCAAGCCATTATGACCGACGCCAAGCAATCTCAACACAAACACGATTCGTCGGTCAATTTCGAATCCAGTGTTTATGAAACTACACGAGTTTATTTGTCAATCATCGTACTCGCAAGCAATATTCTGTCACGTCCGTAACTTTTTATGTTTTGTTCATTAATATTAATAATTGGGGTTTTATTGACGGGTTTAACTTTCATTATTTTCCGACGACTCCGTCGCCTTGTGCCTCTGTGCGGTGTCGAGTGTCGAACGCTGCGAATTAGACCGGATATACCCGAACGAATTCCGCTGATCGAGCATAGCCTGATCCACGGAGTTTGACCGTGGGACTTCGGGAGCGTGCAACTTTCCGTGGACGTTGTCAAAAGCCCCCACCGGAGTGATAGCTACCGAGCTAACATCGGTCCGGTGGCGGTGAATATTGGAAGTTCCCATCTGGCCACGGAGGTATCCTGGTGTTGGGGTGTAACTCCGATTGAAAGCAAGTCGC
This sequence comes from Ophion costatus, assembly GCA_951751655.1. Classification (NCBI taxonomy): domain Eukaryota; kingdom Metazoa; phylum Arthropoda; class Insecta; order Hymenoptera; family Ichneumonidae; genus Ophion; species Ophion costatus. The sequence continues at coordinate 4,784,003 of OX632368.1, forward strand.
GATCCCGGACTCCCACGTCTTAACGGGTCACGTCCGTCTGTCTTCGGTCGTCAAAACGGTCTCGCGAGTACCGCGTCCCTCGGTTGCTTGCCGGGCACGGAGCCCTACTCGCGCACAAAGCGTTCCGCGGCAATCATAATTCCCTTGCACTTGGGAGGTGGATAGTATACCCCTGTGGACCCGGTGCAAAGGTGGTTGCACAGGACTGTGAGACTTGTGCGAAGTCGAAACCGCCGCGATAGAGACGCAAAATTATTAAATCTAATTCTGTTCTACCTAAATAACGTAAGAAAAAGCCGCGCCGCTAAATCATTTAGTTATCGATCGACAGGTATTATATTATCAAAATTAGTGTGTGTGTGTGTGGTGTGGTTGTGTGCGTACTCGTTTAGGCGTACCGACGCAGAGGCGTCAACGAAAATGTAAGTCGGCTAGAATTAATAAATAACCAACATATTATAATCGGAAGCGCCTAATTTCATTCTGGCATCCTCCCCCGTGTTATCCTCTCAGAAAACTCGGGCCCATATGGGACGAACAGAGCAGCCCATAATAATAATAATATTTCTCTCGGTTTATCCGGGGTACCGTTCGGTACGTAACAATTGTGGTGGCAGCGGTGGGATGCGCTACTGGTGGTTTTCTGAGAGGATCGGTGCCAGAATCCTCGCTTGTTCGTAATTGTAAGGTTTCCGAATAACAGTGTTCCCTCCGTGTTCGGATTAATTCTTGATTTTCTTTCGATATTATGTATTTCAAAATTTATTAAATTTTCAACGAAAAAAAAAGAAAAAAAAATAATGATAATAAAAAATTAAAATGAAAGAAAATAAATAAATCCGTAAACAATTTTATTTTCCCTCATTTGTATTGAATTGAAATTACCGCCCCATTGGCTGTCGAAATCCCTTCGCGACCGGTCATGGCAAACTCAGCCCTGCCGGGAGATATGTCCCAAGTAATGTCCACCTCGATCGAACACATGTCTGCCGTCATCAGCAGCATGAATCTCTTAACTCGGCTGGCGGGTATTCCCGATTTTGATGGGAATTCCGTATCGTTGCGGGACTTCCTTCAAAATATCGTGAACGCAGCGGCGTTTATTGAGCCGGAAAGGGAACCAGAATTTATCGCCGGCGTATTAAACAAATTGCGAGGGGAGGCACGTCTCTGTGTCCAGGGAGAAACTATCGCGTCAATCACGCAGCTAACATCCGTCTTAAAAGAAGGGCTTTCGCGTTCGCGGAATTACGACGACTGTATGTCGGATTTCATGCGATTGCGCTTAAATCAGGGTGAAACGGTACGGGGATTGTATAACCGTACCAAAGCGCTCGCAGGTTTGGCACGCAACGCATGGAAGTCAGACTATGGTTACGATGTTCCGACGGAGCCGGTTGACCCTATCGCGAAGACCGCGGTCAGGTCCTTTCAGCGGGCCTTGCCAACACGTCTAGCTGAGCTGCTAGTCGTTGCGGAACCCAAAACGTTAACAGACGCAGTTGAACTCGCGGAGCGAATCTTAGACTGTGGGTCATCAAATAGTTTCCACGAACAAATAAAATTCGGGGGGTGCCGGTCTTTGATTCGCGATACCCTCGCGTAAATTGCGCAAGGCGAACCAAAGAAATCGCAATCACGCTCCCCCTCACCTCGCAACCGGCGGGAATCGACACCTCCCCGTCTTCAGCAATGGAACCCGGAACGCCCTCAGCCGGCCGGGATTCTTAGGAGGTCTCCACCTGCGAGGTGCCCCAGTCCCAACCCTCGGGAAGGGAGGAGGGACTGCGATAAGCGGTGGTGCTGTGGTCGCGGTTCGGGCTGCGCTTGCTGCCCATGGAATCGGTGGGCCTCGCATAGCCCGGAGATGAGCGACGGCTGCAACCAGCGCTATTGTTGTGCGCGGATAAGTGGCTGCGGCTGTTGCTCGTGGGTCAGGATGAAACGGCGACTCTTCGACGCAGGGGGAGGAATTCCATCCATGCGTCGGGACGAGCCACCACGCGTGACAAGCCCGGAGCCTTTAAACTCCAACGGGGCTCGTCGCGGGGATGCGGCGAGCCAAACCTGCCCGCACGCGATGAGCACCCAAGCCGGAAATCCCGGTGTGAGGTTCAGGGACCAGCGCAAGTAGAGCCTCAAGAAGGGCTCGAAGCGGACGATGAGCGACCGAGCTCGCCATCGGAAACGGATGAGGACGTAGAGTCCCCCGTAATAAAATTGTCGGCGCCCGAACTTAGGAATAAAGTTGAAAATTTTTACTGCGATACGGTTTCGGCCCTCAATTTTATTAAAATTGGCGCCCTTCGAAGGGACATCAATTATAACTCCGCGAAATCGCGTGAATTTACGGGCCCTTCGAATGAGAAGTCGCGGTCCTTGGGCACCGTTAAACAAACAATGAACGGTGTAAGCCATATCTTCCACGTGGTTTCCGAATTCGCAACGGAAAGCAATGGTCTACTCGGTAAGCCCTTTTTCCACCGCGAAAGAGCAGAACTCTCCTTTCGTCACAACGCTCTCGTATTAGCAAGTGATCCTATACGACCGCGCCGGTTCCTAATTTCCGACACTGAACACCCCCGGTCAAGTGATAACCCTCCATCGAGGAGAATACTAACCATTCGGGCACGAACTCGAAGACCCTTGGCTATCCCTGTCACCAACCCCGGGGTACAAGAAGGATACTTGCCGCGGATTGTGACAGAGGACGGCCTTTACATTGGAGATGCGTTAGTCCGTCAAAAGAACGGTGTATGTCACGTGCTCGCGATAAATACCTTAACTCGCGACATAGATATTGAGGTATCTCCCCAAGAGATACTCCCGTTCGAATTCTGCAACATAGAGTGCAGTGATGATGACTCAACGGATAATACCGCCGAGCCACCGCACGATCGCGTTGCAGCAGTAATGACGGCACTGCGATTGGACGGGTTGAACGAACTCGAGCGTCAACACGTTCTGAGTATCGTCGAAGAAAACCCTACCGAATTTAAACTTCCCGGAGATGGCTTTGGGTGTACGAGTCTGGTCGCCCACCGTATCCCCACTATGGACGACCGACCAATCAACACTCGGCAGTATCGATTTTCCACGGTCCACCGTGAAGTAATCGATACCCAGATCCAGAAAAAGCTCAATAATGGAATCATCACCCCTTCGCAGTCCCCGTACAATTCTCCGGTATGGATCGTACCGAAGAAACCCGACTCACAAGGTCGGCCGCGGATGCGAATGGTGATAGATTTCAGGAAGCGTAACGAAAAAATAATTTCTGACGCCTACCCACTGCCGAATATACTGGATATATTGGGCCAGCTGGGCGAGGCAAGGTATTTCTCGACTTTCGACCTGGCGAGCGGCTTTCAACAAATTCCCATCGACGCTCGGGACAGCGAGAAGACCGCGATCTCTACGCTCAACGGGCATTATGAATACGTTCGAATGCCCGAGGAATTAAAGAACGCCCCCGCCACGTTCCAGCGATTAATGGATAGTGTACTCCGAGGTCTGCAAGGTGCCGAATTATTCGTGTACCTTGACGACATCGTAGTATTCGCCCGATCGCTGGAAGAACACGGGAAAAAGGTCCGTCGCCTCATGACTCGTCTGCGGGAGGCAAGCCTGATTCTCGAGCCGGATAAGTGTGAGTTCCTCAAACGGGAGGTGTGCTATCTCGGCCACATAATTGGGCGAGATGGGGTAAGACCTGATCCGCGGAAACTTGAGGCCATAAAACATTTCCCGAGTCCGGAAACGGCGAAAAATATCCGGCAATTCCTTGGACTCGCAGGGTACTACCGACGATTCATTGCGAATTTCTCGGGCCGGTCAAAGCCTCTTTCTGATCTGCTCAAGAAGGGGAAGGGTTTTGCTTGGGGTAAGGATCAGCACCGCAGTTTCCCGGACTTACGAAAGGCTCTTTGTACGGAACCAGCCCTGCAATACCCCGATTTTAACCATCCCTTCACCCTAACCACGGATGCCTCCGATTATGCAATCGGAGCCGTCCTGGGCCAAGAGCGAGATGGGCTTGATCTACCGATCGCCTATGTTTCTAGCATTCTCTCGCCCGCCGAGGTGAACTATGGGACGACCGAGAAGGAGTGCTTGGCGGTGATTAAGGCTTTAGAGCACTTCCAGCCGTACCTGTATGGTCGGAGGTTCAAACTTATCTCGGATCACGAGCCCCTTAAATGGATCGGCGCAATGAACGATCCAGGTAAGAGGTTAGTCCGTTGGAGACTGAGCCTCCAAAATTATGACTACGAGTTTATTTATAAACCAGGTCGATTGAATCTGAACGCTGACGCACTATCCCGGAATCCGATAAATCCGCTGTCCTCGGAGTCATGCGACTCCGAGTGGATGGAGGATGCGGCTGTGGTGCTTCCCATCCAGAAGGGGAGAACCAGGGCACGCTCCGATTCCCAGAACCCGACGCTGCCGTCGAAGAATCCGACGTCAGCCTCGACGCAGTGGAATCGAAGGTTGCCTCCTCCTCTGGATGTGAGTGCCGTTGCAACCCGCACGCGGCGTCGAATCTCCCCCGCGACCTCATCGCGGCCTGCCCCGAAATAGTCGGCGACATCTGGGGCGAGCGCGGGGGAAGAGGAGCGGCCGGTACAACGACTGCGCCGGAGTATGTTGCCCGCGCCGCTCCTTCCTCCAAAGCGACCTCTAAAACGACCATCAGCACCACCCGTCGGGCCAATAAAGGACCCGCCCGCGCAACCCACGAGTGACCCCTCCCGGTCGTACGAGTACGTGGTTGTTATCAGTCCTCCTCCTAGCGCAACGGAAGACAGCACGCCCGTAGAGGAAATGGTCTCTGATAAAGACATCACGGTCCTTGACCCCCTACAATACTCGATTGCGAAATTCGACGAATCGCTACAGCAACTCGAGACTAGATTTCACAAGTCCGATGACCTCTTTCCAGGCAAGGAAGAAATACTGCTCCCGGGCCATATCTCGGAGGGAGAAGAAATAGACGAGGAGGTCCAAGGCATCTTAAACGAGTTGGACCCCTTTGGCGAGGACGGAACGGATGCGGAGCTTAGTCGTCGCATATCACGGTTATCTGAAAGATTTCAGCCGGCCAGCGATGAAGAACTCCTGAAAAGGACTAGCCAGCTCTCTCCCTATGCGCTGAAGCGGACTGAGGGGGACAGCGAAGCGGACGACGAGAGCGAGGTTATGGAACTCCTTATGGCAGCATCTACAGTTTTGCATGACTCCGCTAGAGAAGAAGCCACGGCCCGTGTAGGCCTGCCCCTACCCTCTCCGCAGGCAGCGTCGGCACTGCTCGATCGGCTATTCTCCGAGCAAGACAGGGCGATGCCTCCGCCGGAGCTAGCTCTTAACCCGGCGCGCGCTCCCACCTCGTATGCGGTGGAGAGTACGAGCGCTCCGGGCGAGCCGGCCGAGCCCCACTTGCCCTCCCTTCCTCTTCGTACACCGACGGGCTCTGGGTCGCATGCTAGGGCTACGAAGCTATCCCCCGTACGAGAAGGAGAGAGCGAGGTTTCCCCGAAACCCCAGGAGTCGCCATTGCCGTCATCATCGCTGCGCTTCAACCTGGTGGACCCCTCGACGCACCCTGCGAAACGAGGGATCGCAACCGAATGGGCATATAATGGATCCCCTCTGACAACGAGCGGCCCTAGGGCGTTGTTAAAGGAGGAACCATCCGGAAATATCGAGGAGCCGAAGTCCCGGATTGTTAGTGATCGTGACTGCCTTACGGGCAAGCGCGATAACTATGTCCACTTCGCCTCCGCCGACGGCGAGCTGGTAACTCCGATTGGAAAATTATTATCCGATCTGGGTATCCTGGATCCGTTGTCCTTGAGGGCGAAGAATTTGGGACTAGGGCAGGTGGCCGTCACCGAATACGGCCGACATAAGGTGTATATGGTAATCGCGAAACTCCGTTACTATGATCCTATCGATCCTTTCAAAGTCAAATTGGGTCTGGAAAATTTGCGACGGGTGATCCAGCTAGCGTCGGCTCCCTCGTTCCGAATTTCGCGGCATGGTAATTTCACCGACGATCTGCCTCGAGACACCTTTTTTTGCCAGCGCTTCATTCCGTGTTCTCGGACGCGAGAATGACCATAGCCGTATGCTACGGAAAAATGAAGGTGCCGTCGCCCGAAGACAGGGAGAGCATCATTACGGAATCTCACTCGAGTCTCATTGGAGGCCACAAGGGCGTTACAAAGACATATCGTCGGATTCGAGAGAGATTCTACTGGCCCACCCTGCGGAACGACGTACATAACTTTATTCGGCGCTGTAAAAGCTGCCAGGAGCAGAAGCTCGTCCGTGTCAAAACGCGCGAGCCCATGCTCATAACGGATACGCCAGTAGACACCTTCGACAAGGTATCTTTAGATACCGTAGGGCCACTGCCTATCACCCCGCATGGGAATAGGCATATCCTGACAATGCAAGATCAGCTGTCGAAGTACTGCCTCGCGGAGCCAATACCTGATCTAAAGGCTGCAACCATCGCGGAGGCGATTGTTCCCCGCCTTTATAACCAATTCGGGGCTCCACGAGCTATTTTAACTAATAGAGGCACTTCCTTCACGAGCAACTTGCTTCGCGAAATCTCAAAGATTGATAAGGTAAATCACTTGACAACTTTGGGGTATCGTCCTCAGACGAACGGCTCGTTAGAACGAAGTCACATCGTACTAGCGGAGTACATCAAGCACTACGTTGACAAATACGATGATTGGGACCGGTTACTGCCGTTTGCCGAATTTTCCTACAACACGAGCGTGCATGAAGCAACAAACTTTACGCCGCATGAAATCGGGTTTGGGAAACCCGCACGTCAGCCGAGCCAATTCCTGACCGATGACAGGCTCCTCACCTTAAACTCCTTCGTCGCCGAGCTCGTTAAGCGCCAATCAGAGATTCGCGAGATCGCCGGGGATAACCTGAACCGCTCGGAAGAACGGTCAAAGACCTACTACAACAGAGGATGCCGTCCTTTTAAAGGAAAGGTAGGGGATCAGGTTTACGTCCTAAAGGAGCCGCGTAAGGGAAAATTCGACAGCCAATACCACGGTCCCTATACTATAGAGTCGATCACGGATAGGAGTAACGTCATTTTGGAAACCGAAAGTGGGTAGAGATTCCGCAAACATGTCGATAAGGTTAAGCTAGCGTACGCGTAGGAATATTCAGTTAGAATAAGTCGCCGGAATGTCTGTTACGTCTAGATGCGGAACCTCTACCCCGTCCTTCTGCTGCTGAGTTGCGCCCACTCCGAGTCGGTAGTGGAAGAAGCTCATCAAATCACCTCCATCACCGACAGCCCGGGCCTGTACTTCGAGAGGACAGCCCCGGTACAATTACAATAGGCAGACTGGCGCATGACAATCTTTGTTGAAGTTGCCAAGTTTGCCGAGTCCTTCCCGAACGACGAGGAACAGCTCGGCGACATAGAGAGAGAGTGCCGTAGACATAACACAGTCCTCGCCTGTCACCATCTGCTGCGGAAGGACTACCTTCTCACTCGCTTCACCCTCGCGAGGCATCTTGTGGGCGAGCTATGGGAACTAACCGACCGATCGGATGTCCGATCGCCCCCTTCCCCCACCACGATGAAGAAGCGATCCGCTCCATTCGGATTCGTCGGGAGCGTGAGTAAGTCACTTTTCGGGATGCTCAATGAGGACGATGCCCATTACATCACGGGACAGATCGACAGGCTATTCCACGATCAGGGTCGGATTACACAGTTGGTGGGTCAGCAAATGCACATCGTATACACCCATCTGCAAACCCTGCAGCGAGAACACGCCGAGGAGACCCGCCGTGTCAACGAGGTGTATGGACTAGTGGCACGGGTGCACCGGGAATTGCAGGCCTTCACCAACCAATCTGCTCTGGGCCAGTACAATCTGACTCTCACGAACTACGCCAATCGAGTGGAAGCAAAACTGGATCGGTACATCGACGCGTGTTCCCGGTACGTTTGGACCATTGCCGCGGCTGCCGAAGGATGACTCGACCCCGAGGCGGTGACGAAGGACCAGCTAACCGCCGTGGCCAAGGAGGTGCTGCTCAACGCCGGAGGGTTGGAGTTCACCCTCCCCCTGGACCACTCGCGCCCGGAAAATTTCGCGGCCCTAGTCCAAACGTACCTACTGTCCTATCGGGATAAGGTGTTGATCGTAGCACACATCCCGCTACTTGACCGCACTACATACAACGTCTACCGGATGCATGCTTGGCCGGTGCCGCAAGTGTTCAACAATGGGACAGGGTCTGCCCATGTCTTCCCTGTGGCTCCCTATATCACCATCGCCAGTGACCACCGTACTTACTTCCTCGCCGACCGGGACTATTACTCAGGATGTAGGAAGAATGGACGCCGTCTAATCTGCTCTGGCGGAACGCCTATACAGACTGCCCCCTCATCCAAGGTCTGCGAGGTGCAATTGTTGATGAAACCCACGGCTGAGGCGTTCCAACATTGCGACGTAAGAGTACATCCGGATCACTCAGACTACTGGACGTATCTACCAACCCAAGGAGGATGGCTGTTCTCTCTCTCTCGCCCGACGACCCTCCGTATAGCCTGCTCGGGAAGGCCCCCGCGAGACGTAGTCGTACAAGGGGCCGGAGTACTACAACTCCGGCCTAATTGTGTCGGAACGATGCGTACGACTACCCTCACCAGCCTACGGGTGTATGCGAGTCAAGAACATTACTACTATCAGCCTGGTCTCGCTCTCAACGTGTCGGTCCTTGCTCCGATACTACTGGCGGAAGGAACGGAGGACTTGCTGACTCCTCTGTCCACCCGACGTGATGGCCCAGGTTCCTCGGAAGGACAAGATCCGAGCGCCCTTCCTGTGAGGGACTCTCTGCACGCTATCGAGAAAAGGATGTACGACATCGGAAAACACCGGCGAGCGGATGACACCCGATATTACCACACTGTCGCAAGCTACGCCAGCCAGGCCTGCTTAGCACTGGCAATTGGATTTTACCTCTCGCGCGATTGCCTCATGTTCGCCTGCACACGTGTATGCGAATTTCTGCGGGTCTGTCCGCAACGGAAAATCGGAGGAAACGTGAGCGAAACGGAGTCTCCAACTTATGCTGAGGTAACGAATCGTACTGCAGAATCAAGCGTTGCGGCAACGGAGCCGAGTAGCGTGATCGCCTGTCAGCACATTCGTAGTCCGCCAACCCTGGCTCCGCGATCCGTCCCTCGCCAAGAACCACAGGTGCCTTGAGGAATCCACAACACCGAACTCACGCCTATATTTGTAATCTCTCGATATAAAACATAAGGGGTTAATTAATTATAACTAACATGCTCGAAATTATACTTGTCAACGAGGACGTCGACCATTCCTAAGGGGGGGGGGGGTGGGTGGTTGTCACGTCCGTAACTTTTTATGTTTTGTTCATTAATATTAATAATTGGGGTTTTATTGACGGGTTTAACTTTCATTATTTTCCGACGACTCCGTCGCCTTGTGCCTCTCTGCGGTGTCGAGTGTCGAACGCTGCGAATTAGACCGGATGTACCCGACCGAATTCCGCTGATCGAGCATAGCCTGATCCGCGGAGTTCGACCGTGGGACTTCGGGAGCGTGCAACTTTCTGTGGACGTTGTCAAAAGCCCCCACCGGAGTGATAGCCACCGAGCTAACATCGGTCCGGTGGCGGTGAATATTGGAAGTTCCCATCTGGCCACGGAGGTATCCTGGTGTTGGAGTGTAACTCCGAACGAAAGCAAGTCGCGATCCCGGACTCCCACGTCTTAACGGGTCACGTCCATCAGTCTTCGGTCGTCAAAACGGTCTCGCGAGTACCGCGTCCCTCCGTTGCTTCCCGGGCACGGAGCCCTACTCGCGCACAAAGCGTTCTGCGGCAATCATATTTCCCTTGCACTTGTGAGGTGGATAGTATACCCCTGTGGACCCGCTGCAAAGGTGGTTGCACAGGACTGTGAGACTTGTGCGAAGTCGAAACTGCCGCGATAGAGACGCAAAATTATTAAATCTAATTCTGTTCTACCTAAATAACGTAAGAAAAAGCCGCGCCGCTAAATCATTTAGTTATCGATCGACAGGTATTATATTATCAAAATTAGTGTGTGTGTGTGGTGTGGTTGTGTGCGTACTCGTTTAGGCGTACCGACGCAGATGCGTCAACGAAATTGTAAGTCGGCTAGAATTAATAAATAACCAACATATTATAATCGGAAGCGCCTAATTTCATTCTGGCATCCTCCCCCGTGTTATCCTCTCAGAAAACTCGGGCCCATATGGGACGAACAGAGCAGCCCACAATAATAATAATATTTCTCTCGGTTTATCCGGGGTACCGTTCGGTACGTAACAATTTATTTTGAAGCCGATTCCTTGAATCCCGGTGTTGGTAAACACACCGTCTTTGTCACATGTTTTACATTTCAGCATACTCGATAAGGCCGAGAAAACGAGGGAAAATGCCAGTATACAAAAATGAAAACTACATCACGTTTTACGTCGAAATCTGTGTTTGATGATAACTTCTGTGCAGATGTGCTTGTAAATGTTGTGATCCGACCCGCGATCGGTTTATCGTGGGTCGATAATTTTCTTCCCCCTCTCCTTTAGTACTGTCGCTCGCGGCGTTGTTTGTCGGGGCGCGCTTTCGCATTGCGGTACTCGGAGTTTGCGATGCGCTTCCGTCTCCTTCCTAGTTAGATCGATTGTAGCGCTCTCGGTCGCGGCGCGATATCAGTCCGCAGCGCGGTCCGAACGTGTATAGGAAAGGCATAAACGTGGACCTTGAAAGTAACGAAAGGTCGTGGTTCTGAATTCAGCCACATCAAGCGCTAGTGCAGGCAGGGTAGGATATGAAGTATGGCATCGGTGACACTATGAATTCAGCGTATATAGAAACTGGAGGATTCTTGGTTATCCCGGTTTGAATTTATTACGTCATTCTTGGTTCTTGGCTATTCGTCTTTGAACGCACCAACAAGATTTATAAGGATTTTTTTATTGCGATAAACCTCAGTGTTGTGGAGTACAGTGAGTGATTGCCCCACATTATATATAAGCAGGTAAGAAAACGATATTTTATATTTTCAATATCATATTATAATTGTCATTCATGCGTTGACTCTAATGAGCATGAAAGTGAGGTTAGAATTCATATATTGTCATATGCAATAAGAAATTCTATTTTGAGTTTATTTCTTGTTGCAGAGTGCACAATGCGGAAATACTGTTCGTACCCACCGTGTTGAACTGGTTCGTTCGCACGGCAGCTGGTTCGTTCTCGTGAGTTGTGGATTTTTCGGCCTCGCCGAAATACCATCGAGCGAGCTCCGCCGTCGGAGAAATCGAAAAAAATGTTGTTCCAACGTTATACGAATTATTGCATTAATAGTATGTACAGCGGCTCTTGAAAGACTCGCTTACTATCAATGGATTATACCACCCATGACGGCATTCGCCGGCGATCTCCTGCTTCGCTCTCCTGTCGTTAATGCCCGGCAAGCCAATTGATGATAACTGCCGAGCTGTCAAGAACTGATCGTGCGTATGGGGAGAATTGACGAGTTATGTGTATGTAAATTATTCTCTGAGCAAATATTAGTTGCGTTACATCGGTTAGAAAAACAATTAGGATCGTCGGGCCACCCAGCGTTGGAAAATTTATGATAATGCGATAATTGTTGAGGGTCTCCGATGAAAATTTTGCTCTCGAATGAACTTTGACTCCGTACAAATCGATTTATTTCCAGTTTTACAGTTTATCGCATTATTAATATTATTTATTGATCACCAATTTTAATGTTTCATTGATTAAAAAAATTGTTCCCTACCTGTACGAAACAAACACATTCATATTGTGCATTAAATAATAAATATGCGCACATTTTATTGTTGTTTTGTTAATTCGTTTGGATTTCATCGCACATTGTATAAAAATAATTTATTAATATATCTTTTAAGGGTCTAGGTTGACTTGGCTTTGAATTTTGCCCAAAAATATTATTTAATTAAGGGACAACACCACTGTGACGGCTTCAAAAAATTGGTTTTTTGAAAACCATCTAGCAAAATCTAAAATACATTTAAGATTAAGATGCCGTTGGACCCAGGTCGAAAAAATAATTATTTTCGGAGATATTGAATATTTTGTGGAGCGGTGCAGCGCTCCGTGACGCTCGGGGTCTCGCGCAGCTACGCGCCTCAGGGTCGGCAGGTATACCGGGCCTTTCCCAGGTCCTGCGGGTCTTTCCTAGGTATTCTTTTGTCTCCCTTCACAAAAACCGGCTATTGTTATAAATATAGTTTCGAAAAAAAGCCATAGGTGGCGATAATTGAAAAGTTTTCAAGGCAGGTATAGGGATAGCGTCATAGCGTCAGTTTGCGAATAGAAGGGACGCTACTCATGTCTAAACGCTCCGAATCGTTTCGTTTATAACTATCGAACGCTCAGAATTATTCTTTGCACATCGAAATGGATAATCCGAAAGTGTACGCGGGGAGAAAGGGAACAAAACGGAGCTATCCCAGATAGAACATTGGCGTATATTAAACATAAAAACGACGTCGCCATAAACGTTTGTAAGGCGTTTTTAGTACGTATACTGAAGAGCTAAATGTCCGGCTAATATTCGTATAATGGATATATATTCTACGTCTATTAAACGGTATACTTGATGTATCCAAGACGTCGAAAATACGTCAAATGTATTATTCAACAAACGTAGAATATATACGTATCATACCTATACTAGGCAAACATTTAGCTCTTCAGTATACGTACTAAATACATCTTACAGACGTCGACGGAGACATCGTATTAACGTATATTTGATATATTATAAATGGCTTATATGCGAATAATAAATTCGTAACAAATGTATTCCACACACGTATGGCAATACGCATATACGGTTACAATACATATAAATCGTCGTGTACTTATAAATTCGTGCGATGAATACGGAAAATCATAAAATACAGCTCTCGGTCATTAACAATAAAAATCTGAAAAAAATCAGCAACATTTGGCATGCTGTAGCATTTGGCATCCTATATATATATATATATATATATACACCCTGTAACGTGGCAAAATTCGAGCCCGTTACTTCTAGCTCGCTCCAGCACTCACAAGGCGATTCCTCAGGGCCAGCTTGTAAAATTAGGATTTTCAATTATTTTATAAAATAATATTATTTCATATTCCGTGCCTCAGGCGAGAGAGAGAAAGAGAGAGCCACCGACGTAGGACAGCGAGGGAAGCATCGTCATCGGTGATCCTCGGCATCGCGCGTGGACGGAGAGACGTCGGCAGGGATTCTGCGCGACAGAAATCATGCACAAGGAGTCTCTACCTCGAAGCCTATCGCGATTAAACGAGAACAACATCGAGGAAAAGGAACATTTCCCTGCGTCGCCGCCTTTCACGATACAGCTCTCGAGTCATTTCGAGCGGTGAAAGAAAATCGTCATCGCAGATTCTCGAACGCGGGGATTGAGTACCGCTGAGAGGCCGCATCACCTTACTCGCCCTCGCGCATCGCCCAACGCTACGACGTTGTGGGAGATAGTGCGAGAAATATTCAAATGCCGTAAAAGGGCCGAGCGTTCGCGAATTCCTGAAATCGTCACGATTAGGTAGGGGGGTCGCTAACGAGAGCGTGAGAGACACGTTGCTCGGGGCACTTTCCGTTGAGTTTTGGAGCGAGCTGGATCGTCGATCGATATTCCCGATACCGCGCGGTGAAAATTCACGAGCCGAACACCTGGTTCTTCTGAAGAGGACATCTTGACGTCGGTGAGCTCTTTCGTCCGAGGGACCCAATTGAGATCGATAGTTTGTGTATTTTGTTCGTAGTGTTTCGCGTAATTATTCTTCGCATCCGAGTTAACGGCGCGAGAATACCAATGATATTTTGTCGCGTGCTCATGGTTCGGCGGTTCCCGAGGGCGGGGCGGTCGTTTCTTTGAGGTTGACGAAAAGGGTATTGTCGTGTGTAGAGCCGGGAGACGGGCCGTCTTTCCCTCGAACGGCCGTAGGCCGTGGCCGCGATAATCTTTTTCAAAAGCATTGTCTTGATGATTTTACTATTCCCGTGAACGCGCCTTGGGGGCTAAAACCCACGGGAAGTTGCCTTTCGTTACCGTCGTACGCGGGAGGTTAAAATTCATGTGAGTGAGAGAATGAGAGTGTGGGCAAAGAGACAATGTATTTGCTAGATAGACCGGTTTAGGTTATGGTACCGGTTTACTAAGTCGAAGTTTTGGGTGATCTTCTTTCCCCGGGAATTTAATTGTTGCAAAGCTCGCGATTGAGAGCCTTCCCGTGACGCGTTAATGTGCGTGTGTGAATGTACGAGCGTGTGAGAGCCAGAGCGAGATCCCGTGTGTGGGCAAATTGTTGAAGGAAATTATTGTTAAATCCCTTTGGTTCACGGGACGAGAGGTTTCCTCCGAGATCTTCGGTTTTTCCTCTGTTAGCTGAGTGTTATTATGTGAATACAAGTAGTAGATTTTGGTTCGCGGATGTCTCGAGTTTTGAGTTGAACTTTATTTTTTTTAAGTTTGGTTTCCTCCGGATACCGACGTTAATTTCACCCAGCCCCTCTCCGGCTTACGAAAGCTGCAGCTAGCCGTCAGCTAATCAACCTCGTCGAATTTTCTCTGGCGCGTTACGCGCCTGGCGCCCATCCCGAAAGGGAAGATGAAAAAGGGAAAATTCTTACGACATTTTGTGGCTCGAGGTTGAGGGGTTTTGTGTACGTAAATTCGGTGTTAAGAATTTACGCTTCAAAACTTGGTGCCCAACGTGGGGCCATCTAACTAAACGTTCGGTATATTAAAAAAAAACATCTTATTCAAAATTAAATGTAAAATTATTGGAAAAATTGTGTTGCAAAATTATCATAACAATAGAGATTTTGGAATTAATTATAACCTAATACAATAGTGGTGGAAAGCGGATTTCTGAAATAATTGGCTTTCGGATTTTCGGAGTGCGAAATTCAAATTTTATTCCTTTTCCTTCCTCGGAGATCTCGGCTCGAGTTAGTGTGCTGTAGAGCGTTGTTTTCGTGCGCGACGGCCGTGTCTATTGTTCGCGCTCGAGGCTCGCTCGTGCTGTGTTTTTTTGTGTGCCTGTCCGAGATCGATCTTCGACATACTCGTGTTTGGCCCGAATTAAGTGAGTAAAATTTCTATCATTGCGAGACAGTCTCTCAAATATTATTGAGAGAACTATTTCGAATTATTCTGTGCGCGGGACGTCGACGACTCCCGCCGATACTCTCGTGCTACCGTGTAAGTGCCGGGAGAGGTACAGTGTACGTTCGAGAGGACACCGGTCTCGAGAAAACTTTAAGAACTTTCGATTCGACTTGGGTTTTGATAGTTGACATCTTTGACATTGTTGAAAGTTAGGAACAATTTGACTTTCGACGGTTAATTAATTGTTTATCTATCGACTTTAATAATTTTCTTAATCTCTCGACTTCGTTATTGGTTTACGTTTTTTTTTCATTTTGACCGTTTCCTTTTGGACATTGTCTTTTTTTTTCCTCTTTGTCAATCGAGTTCGGGCTCGTTGTATTTACGTGTGGTTCATGGTAATCTATTGTCTTCTTGTAATTTTGATTATTGACATTTTTTTTTGGTTTTCGAGAGTGAGGTGAGGAGTCGGGCGTCGTGCGGCCAAGTTTATTTTAATTTCTCGATCTCGCTTGGAAATTTAAGACAGCTTTTCTATTTATTGACTTAGTGTATTTATCTATTTATTTACGGGGGTTTTGTCCAATAACTGGTACCTTTGTTTTTTTTTGCGCGACATAAAAAAAATCGAGAGTCGTTATCGGTTGTTTTATGAAAGCATTTTCGAACGATCATGGCCCCCAGGTATACCCCCGAGGAAATCGCCGCTCTGACCGACGACCAGGTCAAAGCGGAGCTCACGATGCGCGGATTGCCCTTAGAAGGTACAATCGCTGCGCTACGTGGGAGACTTTATTTTTCGACTCGCTTGGGGGAAAGTAACGAAACGGAACCCTCCGGATTAATTACCGTAGAGCAGATGTCGATGGCTTATGGCGGAGCGTTGGGTCATACTCCTGCGCACGTGGGTATGGGGGCCAATAACGGCGAGAACGGAGGTAATCATCTTCCTCCTCTATCTAATAATCACCCTTCGGGCCCTTTGCATCACTCCTCGCCGTTATCGGCGAGTCACTCGGTCTCTCGTTACCACGCGCCGGGTATGACTGCGTACGATATTCTTCGTAAATGGGATGTCAAGTTCTCGGGAACTAAACAAGAGGAGATAGATGTTTTTCTCGCGCGTATCGAGGATGGACGTGCCCTCGTTCCAATTTCCGATATCGACCTCTTGAACTGCATACCGCTATTTCTTTCGGGATTAGCCTATCACTGGTATAAAATCGAGCGTCCTCGTTGGAATACATGGAAATCGAGTGCCGACGCGATGCGTCGTCGTTTCGGGGATCCCGATTTCCAGCTGAGGCTTCGGGAGGAGATTCGCGCGCGAACCCAGGTGAATGACGAGCGGGTTACTGATTTTCTAACATGTGTACGAAATCTCTTCGTTCGCGCGATTCCGCCTTTTAGCGAGGAGGTGCAACTGAATATCGTGCATCGAAATATGCTACCGCGTTTGCAAGTGGCGATCCTTCGAACGGACGTCAACTCTCTCGACGGGCTCGAAGCTATCGCGAGTCGTGTGGAGCGTAGTTATATCGCAGCTGTAAATTATCGCGCACCGCCGCCCCCGGAAAAATCATTGCTACCGGAATTCGCGTATCGAGGCCCACAATCCTCGCGGAGACAAGTCTCATTCGGAGGCTTGCATCAAGTTACTGAGAACCCCTCAACAATATGTCAAGGGGGGAGAATCGATCTCAGGATTTGCGCTTAGCCGCTTTGGAGGTTGCGTTGGCCGCCGATTATCGTGGAAACTCTTCGGATGCGGAAGGGAACGCTCCCGGGCCATCAGCAAATGGTTCGCACAACGCGTTTCCGCGACCTTCTACGCCTGCGCGACCGGTATCTCGTCATACGGCGCCAGAACAATCCGCAGCATCTTCGGATCCCGTTACATCGTCGAAATCGATTCCGGAGGTGACCAACGCGAATCCGTGGTGTCCGAAAAATTTCCCTCCCGCGCAGAGGCTGGCGTCAGAGTATTCTTGTTTCCCGCGCTCATCAGGGGAGGTAGTTTGCCACAACTGTGCGGAAAAGGGGCATTTCGCGAGAGCTTGCGCGAGACCTCATCAACAGGGACAAGTTCGATGCTTTCGTTGCGGTAAAGTCGGAGAAACCACGTGTACGGGGCATAACTGTCCGGGAAACGCTGCCAGGGGCCACAGTTAAGGGGTGTTGCGATGCCTCTGCTCTCACTAGACGCCCCTAAATTAATAATTCTGGTGAAAACTAATATTCCGCAGTTTTTCCGAGATCCGATCAATACGAGTGGAAAACCGCGTACTTTGTTGCTCATTTCCCTCGATGTCGGCGATTTTCGAGGCCCGGCTCTCGTGGATTGTGGAGCTACGAGCTCGTACGTAGGCAAAGAAGGTGTCGAAATGCTCGAGAACGCGGGTTTTAAACGTCGAACTACGCCCGCGCGTCTTAGTACCGTCGCGAACGGTCAAGTTATCGCGTGCACCGAGGAGATAGAATTTATCGCGGGATTGGAGGGGCGTTCGCATACTCTCGTCGCTCGTGTTTTCCCCGGGCTCCCATGTTCAGTTTTATTGGGACTCGATTCTCTCAAAACCTTGGGTCTCGTTGTTGATTCGAAACGTAGAAAGTTGTATTTTTCGGGCGAGTGGGATAAAGAGTTCGAATTCGATACCGTCGAGGGCCCCGAAGGTCTCGAGATTTGTACACCGATTGCGGAATTATCATCGGTAGACGCGAAGCGACTCGAGAATTTCCTCGACGAGCAGATCCCGAGACTTAGAAGCTCGCCAGGATTAACGCATTTGATCGAGCACAAAATCAAAGTGGGCGACGCGGTCCCGATTAAAGAACGATACCGTTCTTTTACACCGATTGTTCGCGATTGGGCTTACCGCGAAGTCAATCGTCTTCTCGAGGCTGACGTTATCGAGTCATCGTCGAGCGAATGGAATACACCAATCGTTATGGTTCCGAAGCCGGATGGCATTTATCGGTTTTGCCTAGATTACCGTAAAGTTAACGCCGTTTCGAAGAAAGACGCTTATCCACTCCCGTATTTGTCAAACATCTTAGATTGTTTGCGATCCGCGAAATACATTTCGACTTTGGATCTGAGTCAAGCATTCCATCAGATTCCCCTGAAGGCAAAGTCTCGCGAAATCACAGCTTTTACAGTTCCCTATCGAGGTTTATTTCAATTCAAGCGTATGCCGTTCGGATTAACGACTGCTCCCTCGACTTTTCAGCGTTTGCTGGACCGGATTGTTACTCCCGAGATGCAGCCTTTTGTCTTTGCATATCTGGATGACATTATCGTGGCAACGGAAACATTTGACGAGCATCTCGGGTGGCTCCAGAGCGTCTACACCAAGATCTTGGCGGCGGGCCTTCTTATCAATCCCGAGAAGTGTGAGTTCTGCCAAAGTGAACTTCGATACTTGGGTTTCTTAGTGAACAGCGAAGGTTTGTAAGTAGATCCCGCGAAAACCTTGTCGATTCGAGAATTTCCCAAACCGGAATCGGTGACTCAAGTGAGACGTTTCCGTGGTGGAGCTCCGTGGTACCGGAAATTTATAGAACAGTTCGCAACGATCGCGGAACCGCTCACGATGTTAACGAAAAAGAATCAGCTGTGGGTGTAGGGAGAAGCGCAACAGAAGGTTTTCGAATCTCTTAAGGAAGCGTTGACGAAAGCCCCCACGCTTGCTCGTCCCGATTTCTCGAAGCCATTCACGCTACATACCGATGCGAGCAGCACGGGGTTAGGGGCGGTTTTAACGCAGGTTCCTGATGGCGCCGAGCATCCGATCGCATACGCGAGTCGCATCCTCTCGAGTACGGAGCGCAATTATGACGTACGGGAATTAGAATGTCTAGCTATCCTTTGGGCGGTACCGAAGTTTCGCGAATACTTGACGGGATACAAATTTACGGTAATAACCGATCACGAGAGCCTACGGTGGCTTCTTAGACAACCAGAGCCGAAAGGTAGAATCGCGAGATGGATCTGGGCGTTGGCTCAATACGATTTCACTGTCGTTCATCGTAAAGGTACGCAAAATCAGCTTCCAGATGCGCTGTCGCGAATGTTCGAGACGATTACCCCGGGTGAAACAGAGAAACAGGTTCCGGAACCTGTTATACCAGAGATGCTCGCGATCGCTCACAATGTTGAAGTTTCTGCGGGAAATATAGACGAGACAAAAGAAATAAAAATCGATGCGTGGTACGAACAGCGCGTTAAAGACGTTACTGCAACGCCAGATAAATTCCCGGATTGGAGGTTTGTGGAAGATCGTTTATTTTTGCGAAGGCGATTTTCGAACGCTGAGTCCGAAGGAGAACAGTGGAAACTGGTAGTTCCCAGTCCCGCGAGGCTCGAAGTTTTACGCGAATGTCACGATGCTCCGCAGTCTGGTCATCTCGGAATCGACAAAACCTTTAAACGTGTAGTCGGTTCATATTTTTGGCCGAAACTTTATCGCGATGTATCTCGTTACGTTCAGCACTGCGAGACTTGTCGACTGACGAAGCCGGCAAACAGAGCGCTTCCGGGGTTGATGGGAAGAAGGGTTGTCGAGGAACCGTGGACCGCTATCGCCGCGGATATCATGGGACCGTTCCCGCCAAGCCGTTCAGGTTTCACCTACGTATTGGTAATTCAAGATCTGTTTACTAAATGGATAGAATGTTGTCCTTTGCGTAAAGCTAATAGAAAGAAAATTCGCGAAGCTCTCGAGGAACTTGTATTTTCGCGCTGGGGTACTCCAGACGTTCTCTTAACAGACACCGGAACTGAATTTGTCAACCAGAGTTTGCGGGCAGTTACGTCCGAGTATGGTATCTTCCACACTACGACTCCGCCATACCACCCGCAAGCTAATCCCGTAGAGAGAGTAAATCGCGTACTTAAAACTATGATGATTTCCTTTCTCGACGAAGATCATCGCGCGTGGGATGCGCATCTCGCGGAGTTCCGTTTCGCATTCACGAGTCCCGCATATTTGAATTTTGGCCGAACACCTAGGCCTCACCAATTCTTTAAACGTGTCCCGGGATCACGAGAAGTGTTACCGAGCGACGAGAACGAGTGGTCAGAGCACATGCGAGGGTTACAGTCATTGCGTGAGAAAGTACAGCATGATCTTGACGTCGCATATCAGAGGCAATCGGCGCAGTTTAAAAAGCATCGTAACCCAGGAGGTTTCAAAATCGGAGATCTCGTTCGTCGTAGACAACGGATTTTGTCCAACGCCTCTCGTTTCGTCGCGGCGACGTTGGCGAAAAGGTACGAAGGACCGTTCAGAATAAGTCGTGTTATATCTCCCGTGGTTTATGAGCTGACCGATGACGACGGGAACGTTAGTCTCAAAGTCTCGATAGACGATTTGCTACCGTATCGTCCACGTTTCGATTCGCCTGTTTCGGGAGAGTAACGTGCGGCGAGAGCTCACGATCGGAGCAAGGAGAGAGAGCTATTTTCCGTTTTTATCTCAGAAATAACGTGATTAAAAATCGTGCAGTATTATTTACTTTAATGTGTAGGCACCAGTGTTACTGTGTATGTGAGAGTTTGTGTTGTTTTTGTTCATCCAGTAAAGGCGTATGTCCTAGGGGTTCGTTCACGTGGTGACGAAGATGTTAAAGGCCTCAAATTTCTTCATTTATTTCAAAAATATTAAATTCAGGCATCGTCAAAGAATGAGCTGATGACAAAATGTTCGCGAGTTTTATTCAATCTTCTTTGGTTACCGAGTCCCAAAGACGGGAGAGGTTTTCCGACCGGGCCGGTCGTGTTTTAAAGGGGGGAGAGTTGTAACGTGGCAAAATTCGAGCCCGTTACTTCTAGCTCGCTCCAGCACTCACAAGGCGATTCCTCAGGGCCAGCTTGTAAAATTAGGATTTTTAATTATTTTATAAAATAATATTATTTCATATTCCGTGCCTCGGGCGAGAGAGAGAAAGAGAGAGCCACCGACGTAGGACAGCGAGGGAAGCATCGTCATCAGTGATCCTCGGCATCGCGCGTGGACGAAGAGACGTCGGCAGGGATTCTGCGCGACAGAAATCATGCACAAGGAGTCTCTACCCCGAAGCCTATCGCGACTGAACGAGAACAACATCGAGGAAAAGGAACATTTCCCTGCGTCGCCGCCTTTCACGATACAGCTCTCGAGTCATTTCGAGCTGTGAAAGAAAACCGTCATCGCAGGTTCTTGAACGCGGGGATTGAGTACCGCTGAGAGGCTGCATCACATTACTCGCCATCGCGCATCGCCCAACGCTACGACGTTGTGGGAGACAGTGCGAGAAATATTCAAATGCCGTAAAAGGGCCGAGCGTTCGCCAATTCCTGAAATCGTCACGATTAGGTAGGGGGGTCGCTAGCGAGAGCGTGAGAGACACGTTACTCGGGGCACTTTCCATTGAGTTCTGGAGCGAGCTGGATCGTCGATCGATATTCCCGATACCGCGCGGTGAAAATTCACGAGCCGAACACCTGGTTCTTCTGAAGAGGACATCTTGACGTCGGTGAGCTCTTTCGTCCGAGGGACTAAATTGAGATCGATAGTTTGCGTATTTTGTTCATAGTGTTTCGCGTAATTATTCATCGCATCCGAGTTAACGGCGCTAGAATACAAATGACATTTTGTCACGTGCTCAGGGTTCGGCGGTTCCCGAGGGCGGGGCGGTCGTTTCTTTGAGGTTGGCGAAAAAGGTATTGTCGTGTGTAGAGCCGCGAGACGGGCCGTCTTTCCCTCGAACGGCCGTAGGCCGTGGCCGCGATAATCATTTTCAAAAGCATTGTCTTGATGATTTTACTATTCCCGTGAACGCGCCTTGGGGGCTAAAACCCACGGGAAGTTGCCTTTCGTTACCGTCGTACGCGGGAGGTTAAAATTCATGTGAGTGAGAGCATGAGAATATGGGGAAAGAGACAATGTATTTGCTAGATAGACCGGTTTAGGTTATGGTACCGGTTTACTAAGTCGAAGTTTTGGGTGATCTTCTTTCCCCGGGAATTTAATTGTTGCAAAGCTCGCTATTGAGAGCCTTCCCATGACGCGTTAATGTGCGTGTGTGAATGTACGAGCGTGTGAGAACCAGAGCGAGATCCCGTGTGTGGGCAAATTGTTGAAGGAAATTATTGTTAAATCTCTTTGGTTCACGGGACGAGAGGTTTCCTTCGAGATCTTCGGTTTCTCCTCTGTTAGCTGAGTTTTATTATGTGAATAAAAGTAGTAGATTTTGGTTCGCGGATATCTCGAGTTTTGAGTTGATCTTTATTTTTTTTTAAGTTTGGTTTCCTCCGGATACCGACGTTAATTTTACCCAGCCCCTCTCCGGTTTACGAAAGCTGCAGCTAGCCGTCAGCTAATCAACCTCGTCGAAATTTCTCTGGCGTGTTACGCGCCTGGCGCCCATCCCGAAAGGGAAAATGAAAAAAGGGAAAATTCTTACGACATTTTGTGGCTCGAGGTTGAGGGGTTTTGTGTAGGTAAATTCGGTGTTAAGAATTTACGCTACAACACTAAGCGCAACAATTAAGGGATCACTATTTTTTCGACGAAAAATAGCCCTTTTTCAAACCGCTATAACTCGGTGAAAAATGGTCGAAAAAAAATGAAAAAAAGAATTTTGTAGTGTAAACCTTCGACTTTGATAATCTGATTATAAATAATTTTTTTCGTTTCGTTTAAATAGAGATATTCGTTGTTAAACAAAACAAAACATAAAATCAAAAAATTTGCTCGAGTTTGACAAGGTACACGGGGAACAGAATTTTTTTTTTCGGAAATCTGTTTCAACCACTCGAAAGCTTGTATCTTGCCCAAGAATTTGGGTTTTTTTCAATTTCTGTCCGATTTTTTTTAGCCAAGTTATCGCAAATTTACGAAAAAATGCATTTTTCAACTTTGACCGGTCATAACTCTGGTCCAAATCATCGCACAGCATCCAAACCGGCATCGTTGGAAAGCTTGGATTTCCCCCTACAAAACAGTTTGTTTTTCGTATTTTTCAGAAGCCGTTTTCAACATTGTAAAACTGATTGTTTAAAAGTGTGTAAAATGCCCATTTTTACACTTTTTTGCTTATCATGTTATAACATCACAACAAATGCAGAGGCACAAAGGTTTTTACGTTTTTCTTTACTTCAGGGTATGTAGAAATACTCCACCAAATCGCAGATCGCTGCCTTTATTCTTTATTCGGGTTGCAACCCCGTTCTTTTAGAGAAAATCGAGATCCGTCAATTTTCACGAAAATCGAGGTTTCTCAGGTATCAGCGCGGGGTGAAATTTCTCGGAAAAAAAAATCAGAACATTACGAAATTTGGTAGTCAAGGGTTTTCGAGGTTGCTGATTGCGAATTTGGGATAAAAAATGGAAAAATTCAAAATGGCGGATCCAGAATGGCGGATCAAATGCAAAAATTCTTGCAATCGGGCGAAACTCGATGTTTGGGGGTTTTCGAGGTCATTCATTACGGATCTGAGGTTTAAATTGAGGATTGCAAATTCGAATTGAATCAAACTTTGCATTTCGGTTCGCCATATTGGACCCGTCGTTTTTTTTTTATTTCTTCGACCTGAGATTCGTAATTAACGATCCCTCAAAATCCGCAGATTACCGAGTTTCATGTGATTCAGATCCATCAGAAAAATTGTAAAAGTACCGCCGGCATTCGCGTTATCCAAAGCGTACCACGAGGAGGTTGTACGGTCGGATTTACACTTCGGGGGGGGGGGGGGGGGGGGGGCATTGGAGAGATAAGAACTCTGATCCGGTCAGTTCGAAATGAGTTTTCATCTGTGAAGTGAGTTCTTATCTCTGCAATGCCTTTTTAGGGATGGGAAAAAGAGAATGTGCGCTCATAACATTAAAAAATAAGGAATACAGAGATCAGGACCCCGCGGTTCGTCAATTCCGCAGCATTTAATGACTCCAAACCCTCTCTGTAGGACGGAGAAATATTGCAGAGATCAGGACCCCGCGGTTCGTCAATTCCGCAGCATTTAATGACTCCAAACCCTCTCTGCAGTAGGGGGTGAAAAGTGAGGGAGGTAGGACCGCACTAGTAGCGTGTGCTGCCACCTCGGTTGCGGATCACTGCCAACAATCGAGCACGCATATTTATGCACCTTCGGATTGCTGCCTGTGGAATTCGGCGCCAAGTACGAATGAGCGCACGACTTAACTCATTCGTATTGGCGACATTTGGATAATTCCGCCGCAAAGAGCGCCCAACCATATCCCAAACATGCTCTATTGGGTTCAAGTCGGGGCTGTTCGCCGGATGGTTGAGAGTAACAATCCGATTCTGCTCTATAAATGCAGGTGTAAATGCCGCTGTGTTACAACGTGCATTATCTTGCATTAGTCGGAAGCGACCTCCGATCCGCTGCCGAAATGGCACAACATATGGTCTCACGACCTCGTCAATGTATCGTCTTGAATTTAATCCCGGTGCTGGTATGATAACCAACTCAGTTCGCGTATAACGAGTGATCCCCGCCCATACCATTATGGAACCACCGTTAAACATTCGAACAGAGCCCGAACATTGTGGGGCAAAACGTTCGCCACTTCGACGCCAAACTCGTATCCGACCATCATTGCCATAGAGCGTGAATCTCGACTCGTCGGTAAATCACACCCGACCCCATTGACTCGAATTCCAATGTACGTGAGCACGAGCGTAATTCAGTCGAGCCCGTTGATGTTCGCGAGATAAAAATGAAACGCGATTTATCCGGTAGGAACGTACGCCAGATTCGCGCAAACGATTCCTCACCGTCGATCGTGAGATGGGCCTTTGAACTACTTGACTCACGAATTGCGGTGTTGTTATGATATGATTGTGGCGTGTACTCTGTACAATCCACCGATCTTCGCGCGCACTCGTTACTCGCCTCCGTCCTTGCCCCCGTCGTCGCCGATATCGGCTAGTTTGCCGATGTCGAGTACTTACACGGCTGATAACGGACTGGCTCACTCCCATAGATTGAGCGACTGCACGCTGGGATTGGCCTTGCCGCAAAAGAGTTAAAACTCTACTGACCTCAACTTGCGAAAGCTGTCTTCGCACCATGATAAAAATGCAGCCATCCGCGGAACAAACACAAAATTGAGAATAATTGTAAGGTTTGTTACGCAGAAGACTGGAAAGAATGAGTGGAGAAAAGATCAAAACGAACAAATATTGTGTGAAAAGCATGCAAATGAAGTCGCTGACAAAACAAAAATATTGTAGGTACCTTTGCAATAACGTATGTGTACGTCTGTTGTACGACCTCTGCTTTCTTCACACTGTAAGACTAGTAGTTGTCAATCAATGTTTGTGTCAATGAGAGTGACGAGACAAATTTCATAGTTATTCCCCAAAGTACGGGGAAAAAACTCAAGTTCAAAATAAAAAACAAAATTAACACATCACATATGGCGAACCGAAATGCAGAAATTAAATGAAATCGCATGGAACTCGGTAATCTGCGGGTTTTGAGGGATCGTTAATTACGAATTTCAGGTCGAAGAAATTTAAAAAAAACGACGGGTCCAATATGGCGAACCGAAATGCAAAGTTTGATTCAATTCGAATTTGCGATCCTCAATTTAAACCTCAGATAAGTAATAAATGACCTCGGAAACCCTCAAACATCGAGTTTCGCCCGATTGCAAGAATTTTTGCATTTGATCCGCCATTTTGGATCCGCCATTTGGAATTTTTCCATTTTTTATCCCAGATTCGTAATCAGCAACCTCGAAAACCCGTGAATACCAAATTTCGTAATTTTCTGATTTTTTTTTTCGAGAAATTTCACCCCGCGCCGATACCTGAGAAACCTCGATTTTCGTGTAAATTGACGGATCTCGATTTTCTCCAAAAAAACGGGGTTGCAACCCGAATAAAGAATAAAGGCAGCGATCTGCTATTTCGTGGAGTATTTCTACATGAACTAAAAAAACTAAAACTGAACCTGATTTAGTTAAAAAAAACTAAAACTGAACCTGAACTGAAAACTAAAACTGAACCTGAACTGAAAACTAAAACTGAACCTGAACTAAAAAAAAACGCAAAAACCTTTGGTGCCTCTGCATTTGTTGTCATGTTATAACATGATAAACAAAAAAGTGTAAAAATGGGCATTTTACACACTTTTAAACAATCAGTTTTACAATGTTGAAAACGGCTTCTGAAAAATACGAAAAATAAACAGTTTTGTAGGGGGAAATCGAATCTTTCCAACGATGCTGGTTTGGATGCTGTGCGATGATTTGGACCAGAGTTATGACCGGTCAAAGTTGAAAAATGCATTTTTTCGTGAAGCTGCGATAACTTGGCTAAAAAAATCGCACAGCAATTGAAAAAAAAAACCAAATTGTTGGGAAAGATACAAGCTTTCGAATGGTCGAAACAGATTTTCGAAAAAAAAATTTCTGTTCCCCGTGTACCTTGTCAAACTCAAGCAAATTTTTTGATTTTATGTTTTGTTTTGTTTAACAACGAATTTCTTTATTTAAACGAAACGAAAAAAATTATTCATAATCAGATTATCAAAGTCGAAGGTTTACACTACAAAATGCTTTTTTTTTCATTTTTTTCCGACCATTTTTCACCGAGTTACAGCGGTTTGAAAAAGGGCTATTTTTCGTCGAAAAAATAGTGATCCCTTAATTGTGCCGCTTAGTGTATATATATATATATTGTAACGTGTTTTTTTTGGGTAACACTCCGCTGGCCCGCCGGGCCCCTTGGTATGCCCGGCGAGGGCGCCCTCCGGCTCGGGGCCGCGATTGCCGCCACGACACGATTCCGTAGGGTCCCGAGTAGCTGTATATTATTTACTAATTCCGTCTGTATTTCTCTTTACTTTTTTTATTATGTAATGTAAACCCGACGTCGAGGTTTCTCCCGCGGGAGAAAGCACGCGCCGTCAGGAAAGGAAACATCAGAGGCAGCGGGGACGGTGAAGTCGAACGTTCACCCCGGGCTGAAGGTCGGGAAAACGCAGGGGGCCGTTAAGTGGCTGAACGATCGGAGCGGCCAAGGTCCATGCGACAACTCCAACGTTCGCGACTCCCGCATTATTCGGAGAGAATAATTGATCGAGGCCGGATCCACGCGGAGACCTTGCGTCTTCTTCCCCCCCCCCTTTTTGCGAGGTTCCTCTCAGCCTGGGTAACCCGGAGGATCGAGAGGGTTGCGGTTATTCTTCCCGCTAAGACCGGAGTTTCGTGAGAGCAGCGCGGTGATTTATTCTTTTGTCCCGGGAGTTACTGGAATTCGAAACTCGCGCTAAGATCGCAGGCGAACTCCCGAAACAATTGGCACGACACTGCCCTCTCGCGCGAAGCTAACGATAAAGGAGAAGCGCGGGAAGGGGCATGGGTACGCGTCTCGCACGCCGGCCGGCCTGCCGGGCAGCTTCTCGCAGGGTACCGTGCCGGAAGGACGTGGGACGACCAGCCTAAAGTGGCCAGTTGTTTTCTCTTGGTGAGCTCAGCGTTGCCCGTTGCAATAGTTCGCGTAGATCTCTGTCCGCGTGGTCGATCCTCGATCTCGGGTGCCTTTTACGTGGCCACGGCCTCTGTCGCGTTATTAAACCCCGTCCTACGTAGCTAGCGCGTATTGTCGGGAAATCGTGTCGTGGTTGCGCGCGGGAAGCTCAATCGCGTTTCGCGTCGAGCTTCGGCTCGAATTTTCCGTAGTTCGTAAAAAGTGTGAGTGAGAGAGAGTGCTTGGTACGTTGGAACGCGTCGTCCTCGGTGATCCCCCGGCCTGCGGGGAGGCTTGAGTCAGGGGAAGAGGGGAGGAGATTGCCCTTCAGTCGGGACGTCTTAGCGGTGAACCAGCCTCCCGTTTATCATCGGGGAGCGGGTTCCAGCCCGAGCGGGCTCCCGTTCAGTAGACTTCATCTACCGGGTGCTCCTTTCCTCGGGGCGGGGATTTTCCCGACTTTGTCGCGGGGGGAGGTTGCTGAGTGGCGGCGCCCGTGTAAGTAGCGACCGAGGCATTTTTCCCGGGATATTCTTTCTTATGTTTAACGCTCGGCCGGGTAACCGATTAGCGGGGGCCTGGTTTTGCAATATTAAAGTGGCCGGTAGGGGAGAGAGAGGAGAGGCCAAACGAGCTCGACGTAGATTGTATGAGTGTGTAGGCCCCGGTCGCAATTGGTGTGAGTGTGCGCACGAGAGCGATTGTCTCGCGAGATTTCGCGCATATTGTATTTATTTCTGTTGTCTTATTTTGGTCCCGTGTTCCTTGCGAAGGAGGGGAAATTGTCATAGAATAAATTCACCGACGCTAAATTTTTATTGCCGCGCGGGATTGACACCTTACCCATCCCCTCTATCTTATCTACGAGGCTGCAGTTTGGCCGGACACTGCGTTCCCTTTTCTTGTCTCGACAAGCCGAGTTTCGGCTGGCGCCCTATATAAATTGCCGGGATGGGAGGAGGGGAGTTTTGTGACTCTCTCGGTCCTTTTTTTCCCAGCTCCCTCGATTTTGCGGTCACAATATATATATCAGCAATATGATCAAATCTTCGTGGAATTCTGTACATCTTATAAACGTTAAATCCTTGTTTATCTTCAAATTAATTTATTAATATAAATGTAGGAATATTGAGTGTAAGTATAATATACGTACATACAATCTTATTGGTATTTACCAGTAGTCGATTGACATACGTTTGTATAATACGCGCATCAAAAGCGCGTAAATGCAGTTATTGATATAAGAGCTCCTATCATCAACTATTGCAATAATGACTATATTGCTCCACATTGTTACTTGTAAACATATACCTGGTATTTTATACGTACATTAGATGAACTTATATCGATCAAAGATGGGTGATAATCGATATAGCTGAATCGACGTATATTATACTCGAGTATAATACCTCTAAATATATGGTTCAATGTATCAGTTTGATGACATAAATCTATTATACGTATATGAAATGCACGGAATTTCACAAAAATTTTATCATATCATTATATTGCAGATATACCTATATTAGACGCGCATCCCATATCTGTTTCAATCCATAAGTATAGCAATTGTTGCATTCACACATTTTATACGTATAGTATACAAATTCATATCAATAGAAAACTCATTGAACCTTCGATGTTTAATATTTGTATATTATACGTTCATTGAATAGCTTCAGATCTAAGAATCGCAATCGTAAGATAATTAACAAATATTATATGTATATGAGATGTCCAAAATTCCACCGAGGTATGTAGAAAAAAACACGTACAATATACGTATATAAATACGTCATATTGACAGCAATGCAGTTGGATTCATCTTTTTCGTGAAGTATATGTTTCGTATACATATAATAAATGTATATAATTTGATGTCAAATGCTTATTGTATAATGTACGTAAATTATACGTATATGAAATTCTTTCACTATTATCAATTTAATAGACCTACAATATACATTCAGTATATGTCAAATACAGGTATATCATAGACGTATACATATCATATACATATATACATGTAATATATGTATATTATACCTTCTTGTTCTATCTGGGATGTGACGAGGAGCCGAACGAAAATTTTGAATCGAAAACCTCCGAATCGTTATAGCTCCGAAAATAGTTCTGCAGAGTATGAGAGCATGTCGGCGAAAAAGTTAAAATCGTCGGACGATTTAGAGGTCGGTGTTACTAACGATTTCGGTTATCGTATAGTACACCTCGTCAATGCATTGAACATTATATCGACCTTAGTGAAGTGCAAAGTGTGTGATCGCGATATACAGTTTACTGAAAAAAGTTTGCGCGGACTCGGATTCAAAATCGAGGTCAATTGCGACCATTGTGAAAAAGTGCAAATCAATTCGTGTCCTATGATTGACAATGCATACGAAATAAATCGTCGGATCGTATTCAGTATGCGTCTTCTTGGCGTCGGTTTGAATGGCCTGATGAAGTTTTGTGCATATATGGACCTACCGCGCCCCATATTTCAGTCTTTCTACGATCGAATCTTAAATTCGATTTCGATTGCCACTAAAGCTGTGAGCACAGTGAGCAAACAAAAGGCTGCACTTGAGGAGGAGACAATTTCGTTGGAAAATGGGGTGGAGGACGGAATTATCGTTTCAGGCGACAGATCGTGGCGTAAGCGCGGTTTTAGCTCGCTTTTCGGCATAACATCGCTAATCGGCTGGTACACTAAAAAGTGATCGACGTTATGGTGAAATCGAAATATTGCAAAGCTTGCGAGCATTGGGAAAAAAAAGAAAGCACCGCGAAGTACTGGGAATGGAAAAGTACCCACGACGATGAGTGCCATAGCGGCTCCTCCGGAAAAATGGAAGTCGACTCAGCTGTCGAAATGTTTCAACGGTCTGAAGAGCTCTATGGCATAAAATATAAATATTATATTGGTGACGGCGATTCTAAAACGTTTCTGGGCATATTGAATAGCGATCCATACGACGGTTTCGAGATAATAAAAAATAGAGTGCATCGATCATGTCCAAAAACGTATGGGGACGCGCCTCCGCGAAATCGTGAAAAAACAAAAAGGATTGTCTGGCAGAGGAAAGCTCACCGGAAAATTGATTGACGAGTTGAGCACATATTACGGCTTGGCTATTCGGAGGAACAGCGATGATGTTGAAAAAATGAGGAAGGCAATTTGGGCAACTATCAAACATAAAATATCCACAGATAGTGAGCCACAACATGACGATTGTCCAGAGGGAGCCGAGTCGTGGTGTTCGTGGCAGCGAGCGGTCGCAAGCGGTAATATTTCTGAATATCGCCATAAGCCGCCTCTTCCTGACGATGTATTGGAGGCAATTACGCCAGTCTCCGCAAATTTGAGCAGAGACAATTTGCTGCAGCGTTGTTTGGGCGGCTTCACACAAAACAACAACGAAAGCTACAATAAATCAGGTTGGGCAATAGCCCCCAAGTGTCAGCTCGGGAGCAAAAAAATCGTCGATATTGCAGCTGATATCGCGGTATTATTATTCAATGATGGCTTGAGAAGTCTCATGAAAGGTTTGGAGACGTTGGGGATAACTATCGGCCCAAATTGTTTCAATTTTTGCGTTGAAACCGACGCAGCGCGGATCGAGCTGGCGGAGCGCTCGCTCACAGACGCTACAAAAGAGGCAAGAAGAGCCTCTACAAGTTCGAGAAAAGATGCTAGGGACAATGATTTGCTTCTTGAAGGCCAGCTATATGGTGCCGGCATCGCTGATTAAAGGTAAACAATTTTTTTTCCAATTTATCGCATAAATTAACAAACCTAAAACTTTGAACGCATTTTTCTCTAAACCACTTTTTTGAGTGCGGCACGCAGCAGAACTAGAGCAATTTTTATCCGATCGACTTCAAATTTGGACTGCATCAATAAAACTAGATTATCTAAAGAAGTACATAGGATTTTTTCGATATCTCAATAATAAAAAAAGTTATAGCCTATTTTCGACGAGAAATTTTACTCGAAAATCATCCTTTAATTTCAAAAGCGTGCCTATTTTTTTTAAATCAATATTTTTTCAAATCCCTGTGTACTATTCTTCAAAATATCACATTATTAACGAAAACACTTGGTATTTTTTTATCAGATCGACTTTGAAGAGAGTTCTGCTGCGTGCCGCGAACCACTGCAGAGGCATCAGCACCTGACGCGGGAGCTTCCCCAGCGTCACCATGGGGCGTGAAAAATTTGAAATTTTTTTTTATATATCTTCAATATACAACGAACAAAACAAAAATAAATTTTTCGAATATCTCTTTTTTTTCCCACAAAAAAAAATTCTTGAAAAATGGAAAAAAAACCGGGGGTCACAGTGGTGTTCTGCCTTAACAAATGCACAATGATAGAATTAATCGACGAACGAACAAATTGACTGTTTTTCTCAACTGTTTTGCATATAACTCCGCTTTGAATATTCTCTTCTCTCTCTTTTCTCATTCCGTCTCTGTCATCCTAGGTTGAGTACAGCAGCGCGAGTGGATATTTCAGTCAATATTTTAGCTGCTTTCATAGCCCACATCCGCAGTACAGCGTTCGGGCTCCTTTACTCTAGTCTCCACGTTCGGACATCTTCGGAAAGAGCCGAGTGCGGTCGAAGTTGCTCGACCGCGCCTTCGGCAGCGACACCAATACACGGACGCTGAGCACGTTCATGTGCGGCAAAGCCAAACCGAAGGCTTCGAGGGAAAAAGCAATCTGAGCACGACATGCGCGTGACATCACCCGACGGCACGCGCGAGGCTTTTAGATGATTTCAATGCTTATTTAGCTCTTGATTCTCTGCGTTATTAATGTATACAAAAAAATGTATCGCGCACTCTGATCGCTTATTTTTTTAGTTTATACATTAATTTAAATATAATAATGAATCTCACTTACAACTTGTTGATCTTCTAAAAAATTGTTTACGCTTTACTCATACCCGTCCTTATGCCAAATAAATTATGATTCATAAAAGTAAGCGGAAATATATTTATATTCGTATTATTATATCAATTCTCATACTTTCATTAAGCGATAAAGCATTATCCCCAAAAACAAGTCAATCATCCATCCGGCCGCGAATCGTAAGTGCCAGAAAGAGCATTTTCAACACAAGCGATAAGATGGTCCTTTTGGTAGCGTCCCTGGCTTCGGTCCGCAGGGGCGTAGGATCGTTCCTCACGCTCAGTGCTTTTTTTTTCTTTTTCAATATTATGATTACTATTAATTCTTATTTGATTAGTTATTTTTATTAGTTATCATTATTATTTTAATTAGTTATCTTTTAGTGTGGAAAAATTTATCGCGCACTCTGACCGCTTATTTGATTAGTTCGTACGTTGATTTAAATATGATAATAAATCGAAAATACAACTTATTGATCTTCTAAAAAATTGATTGCGCTTTACTCACACCCTACCCTATACCAAATAAATTCTAATTCATACAAGTAAGCGGAAATATATTTATATTCGCATTATTCTATTAATTCCCATATACTTTCATGAAGCGATAAAGTATTATCCCCAAAAAAAGCCTATCATCCATCCGGCCGCGAATCGTAAGTACCAGAAAGTGCACATACACTGACACAAAAAACTAAAGGAGCAAGAAAAGTCGACCATTTTTTTGGTGTTTTTCGAAAGGCTGAAACTTCGTTAAAAATGGTTGTACAACAAAAAAACATTTTGAAGCTTGAAGTTTCTAGTTTCAGTTCCGACAATGATTTTTTTTTAATCACTGATTGCGCGGTCGGAAGAAATATCACGGCAAAAAAATGTTTGCAAATTTTTATGTTTTTCAAAGTTCTGCACGGATTCCGGAGATTTTTTTCGGAATTAACCAATATCAAGGTCATTGAGCCCATTCAATTCTCTTTAATTCGCTTTTTTTTTTATCTCCGTACGACCATTTTTCGCTGAGACATCGAACTTTGAATGAAAAAACGTCCGTTTGTCTTCAGTCATCGATATCTCAGGAATTAATGGTCGTACGGGAATTCGACCGGTAGTTTTGGAAATGTGAATACATACTTTACGAGCTCTGATTATTATTGTAATGGACATGTTATAACTCCGGCGCTAGCCGTTGCGATAGCGTCGGGGAAATGGAGTAGGAAAAGGGGGTGAGAGAAGGAGTATGAAAATGGAGCAGGAAAGGACCCCAGGGAGGGGGTGGAGGATATATTAGGGGGTGGAGAGAGTCGCCCTTCCTCTTCTCCTGCGAAAACCGAGAGTGAGTGTTCAGAGTCAATTGAGCGCAAATTGCGAGAGTATTAAGAGTGGCGAGTAAGAAAGGCGAGTCCGGTCGAGCATTGTGGGCCGCGTGCGCGAGAGCCCCGAGAGCGCGAACTAAGGGAAACTGTACCTCCGTCCGTGCGTGTACGGAGCGGAGCATATCGAGTCACTTTTTTTAAATAAAACCAAGTAAATACATTGCGGCTACTGAGGCACCTTGTCCCGCCATTCCTCCCGCCTCGTCGCCCTAGCATAGCGAAAGGAATCCCCTATTCGCTATAAAATCTCAGAAGTGGGATACACGGGAAAATCGCCGAAAGGTGCAACGGTACGCTCATGTACGAACGGAAGTTCGACGAGTTTTGCGATCGCGTAGTAGGTAACGTAATGGCCGCAACGAACGCGTCGCACGGCAGCCAAAATCGCGAGGTCTGCATAGATGCCGAGATCGCGCGAATGCGAACGGGCTTAACGGTCAACGGAGTCACCGGCAATGGCAGCCAGGCGGAGGGTCCCGAGGCGGAACCCGAGCCTAGCCCACTTGGTCCGAGTCCGCACGGAGATCGGCGGAACTACGATACCACGTTCCGGGAAGCATTACAAGACGCTGAAGCCACGGAGGATCTGCTCCGCCGGCTAATGGCACGGATGGCGCTCAACGCGCAACCGCGACAGGACGTGCCATTAATCCAAATGGTACCGGACCTGACGAAAAATATTCAGGAATTCCGAGGAAATGGCCGAGGCCCAACCACCGCAGAATGGATCCAAAATTTGGAAGGAATGCAACGGATCCACGGCTGGCCCGAGAATTACGCATTGGAAGCGGCACGCATGCACCTCACGGGAGGAGCACGCGAATGGTACAGGGCGCGGGCTCCGACGCTACGCTCCTGGCCGGAATTCAGTGTGGCGTTCCGACAGACGTTTTGCGTGCCTGAAACGACGTCCGCGAAATGGCAGAAGATGGTGCGTTGTGTGCAGCGAAGAGATGAAGACTTGAGTGAATACTTCCATACAAAGTCTAGGCTGTGTGTAGAGTTAGGGTTAGACCTAAAGGACGCGAAAGAGCAAATTTTGGACGGTTTATGGTCGCGAGAGTTGTGCGTGTCATTGCTGTCGCGTACGCACTTTACATTGGACGAATTGGTGCATGACTTAATATCCAACGATCGCGCGTTATCATCACGGTCAGCGCGAGTGCGAACGGGACGGGACCAAGACATTCGCGAGAGGTCCCGACCGCCCAGATTCGTGCGGTCGACACCGAACCCGCCAGGTCAGTAAACCGAAATGTATTAAGTGCGTCGAGGCCGCAGGAAGCACTCCGAGCAGGCCGCCTGCCGATGCGTAATGCGGAAGGCGAGCCGCGGTGCTTCAACTGCGAGGGGCACGGACATCTCGCGCGGGATTGCCCTGAACCGCGAAAGATAGAGAAGTGCGCTCGGTGCGGGGCTGCGGGACATACCTCAAAGCATTGTAATATAGGGCCCCGCGTGGCGCAAGTGCGTTCCTTGGCTGAAGAAGCTGGAGGAGGAACGATAGACAAATATATAAAGGAAGTGCGAATCGGCTCCAGTGCGGTCCGAGCCTTAATAGACACAGGTAGTTCAGAGTGCACATTAAAGGCCTCCCGGGTGTTGGAGAATGGCCACACTCTCATCAGAAAACTGAACTATTTAAAACCATTCGGGCCAGCTCACTACCAAGTAACGTCGCCGGGGATGGTCCGCGCAGACGTCGCGGTAGATGGTGTACTGGTGCCGGATATATTGTTGCGTGTCGTGCCTGACGATACGCAACAGTACGACGCGATAGTGGGTCGCTCGTTCACGGAGCAGCCCTACGTCGAGTACGCGAAAAGCGGGAATGAGCTGCGGTTCTGGCGGCGCGAGGGAGTCGAGCTGGCGGGACCCTTGCCGGACGCAGTCCCAAGCCGGTCAGGACTTCGCGCCAGCGAAGAGAATATGATCCTGCCCGCGCAGATACAGCTAATCGACGTTCACGACGGGACTTCAGAGCGGCAAGTCGCCGTCTACAACGCGGGTCCAGGGGCGCAAACGATAGATGCAGGATGCCAACTCCAGCGCGGTGAGATAAGCCCGGTACCGTGGGTCAGGAATCAGATTACCGCGAAGCCCGTAACGCAGGCGGACCTCGACGTAGGAGCGGAGCAGCCAAACGAGGTAAAAGCAGAGTTCATTCAAATTTTAAATGCGCATCGGGACACGGTAGCCCTGGATATGTCGGAATTAGGCCAGGCTACCGGTGTCGAAATGGACATACAAGAAAAACCCGGCTCCAGGCCGGTCAGTTCGAAGCCTTATCGTGCGAGCGAGCGGGAACGGGCTGAACTGCGAAGGATTTTGGCCGAGTGGCGCGAGGCAGGCCTTGTAAGGGACACGGAGTCGCCTTACGCCAGCCCGGTGCTCCTAGTGGAGAAGAGAGATGGCTCGTCGCGGTTGGTAGTGGACTTCCGCAAGCTCAATCAACAGACGGAGCGGGTCCACTTCCCGCTGCCAAATATGGACGACCACCTCGCACTCATTCGGGATGCCCGACTGTACATCACCTTGGACTTGGCCAATGGGTACCTCCAAATACCAATGACAGAGAGCGCCTGTCACAAAACTGCGATAATCACTCCGGATGAAACAGCGGAATTTTCACGAATGATTTTCGGTCTAATGAACGGGCCAGCATACTTTTCGAAAGCTATGCACCGAGCGCTCGACCCGTTACGTGACAGCGTTGTATTATTTTATTTGGATGACATCCTGATTCCAGGCCGCGACTGGGAGGACCTTAAAGAGCGACTGGTGAAGACCCTGCGAGTGCTCCGGGAGGCGGGTCTGACCATCAACCTGCGAAAGTGTCAATTCCTGAAAATAAAAATAACCTACCTGGGCTTCGAAATCAGCGAACGTGGGATAGAGCCGGCCCCTTCGAAGGTACGCGCCATCGACGAGTATCCCGTTCCGAAGACGGCAACAGAATTGCGGCGATTCCTGGGGATGGCCAGTTTTTTTCGCAAATTCGTGCCACGATTTGCGAAAATGGCAGCCCCCTTACACGCGCTATTGAAGGCGAACGCGCACTTCGTCTGGGACGAGGAGGCACAGCGATCCTTCCAGGCGATCAAGGGCGCTTTGACCTCCAGGCCGGCGCTGAGTCCGTTCGATCCGGCCAAAGAAACACAGTTGCACACTGACGCGAGTGCTGAGGGCTTGGGCGCCCTACGGCTGCAGCGGAACGCGGAGGGTCACTGGCAGCTGGTCTACGCAATAAGCCGAAGAGCCAGCGAAACGGAGCGGAATTACCACTCCAGCAAATTGGAGCTCCTCGCGATCGTCTGGGCGGTGGGCCGTCTAAGGCCATTATTATTAAATATCAAATTTCAGATCGTCACGGATTGCCAAGCGTTGGTGCACCTCAGTACGGCGAGGACAACCAACCCGCAGTTGATTCGCTGGATCAGCGCGCTATCGGAATACGACTTCGAGATTCAGCACAGACCGGGCGAACGCCACGCGCACGCGGACGCGCTGAGACGAGCCCCGGCCCCCGAGGTTCCGACCATCGATGCAACTTCGTTTGCCCCCGGCGTATTCGTCGTGACGTCCGAGGCGGACGAAGTAGCCCAACTCCAGCACGCGGACGCTGACATGCGGAGTCGGAGGAGCATCTTAGCCAAGCCCGAGGAAAATCGAACTGCGGAGGAACAAGCCAAGGTGCGGGGGTACGAACTCTCAGAGGGGCTCCTCTACAAGCGACGAGGGGAGGTCCTCGTCTTCGCTGCACCGAGGGCTATGCGGAAGGCCCTGCTCGTCCGCTACCGTGACCTCAGAAGCCATCCCGGAGTAGAGAGGACCTGCGCAATCCTTTCCAGGGATTTCCATTTTCCGGCGATGAAAAGATACATGCGAGGACACGTGCGGGCCTGCGTCACTTGCGCCCTCGTCAAAGCGAAGAGAGGGCGTCCCGCTGGAGAGCTCCATCCGATACCGCCAGGCAATCAGCCATTCGCGGTCACCCATGTGGACCACATGGGACCGCTGATGACCTCGAAGTCGGGCAACAAATACATTTTTGTCATTATCGACTACCTTACGAAATATATAATATTGCAGGCCACTCGAGACATCTCAACGCGAGAGGTCATCCGTGCCCTAGGACAGCTAGTTGAGAACTTCGGAGCGCCGGGGCGGATCATCAGCGACCGGGGAACGTGTTTCACCGCAGGGAAGTTCGCGGAATTCTGCGAGAAGCACGGGATCCGCGATGTGCTGACTTCGCCGCGACATCCACAGGCCGACGGGCAAGTGGAGCGAGTCAACAGCACGCTCGCTGCGGCTCTGACTGCGAGCCTCCAAGACAACGAGGGCAGAGACTGGGACCGTCGCCTGGCCAAGGTCCAAAGGGACCTAAACGATCTGCCGAATGCGACAACCGGGAAGAGCCCTTTCGAGTTGCTGTTCGGGTACATCCCGCGAAGAGATGATGGGGAGCTACGGACGTTGGTGGAACCGGCGGAATGATACACACCACCAGCCGAACTCCAGGAAGGTGCCCGGGGAATAATAGAAAAACGTCAGCAAGAAATGAAGAGGCGCCACGACCGAGGGCGAATCAAAAACCCCGAATATGCCGTGGGGCACGTAGTCTACATGAGCACGGCGCCCGACGCCACCGGGGAGAGTCGGAAGCTCCAACGACGCTACAGAGGGCCCCTCACCATCACCCAGCGATTGCCAGCGGACACCTACCGCGTGGCCGACCTCAGGCCCCGCGAGGGGCGCCGTTACGCCACCACCGCGCACGCATCTCAATTAAGGGGGTGGGAGCCCCATTGCGACGACATCGGAGAAGAAAGCGGCAGCGAAAGCAGCGAGGACGAGAGCACGGCGGGCGAGGAGGCCGAGTCCCCGTCGGGCACAACGGACGAAGTGCCGCCGACCCAACGCCCGCAGCGAGCAAGGCGCGCCCCGCCCCATCTCAAGGAATACCTTACGACGCCTACGCTCGAGGACCAGCTTTCTTCAGGATGACCGAGTGTTATAACTCCGGCGCTAGCCGTTGCGATAGCTTCGGGGAAATGGAGTAGGAGAAGGGGGTGAGAGATGGAGTATGAAAATGGAGCAGGAAAGGACCCCAGGGAGGGGGTGGAGGATATATTAAGGGGTGGAGAGAGTCGCTCTCCCTCTTCTTCTGCGAAAACCGAGAGTGAGTGTTCAGAGTCAATTTAGCGCAAATTGCGAGAGTATTAAGAGTGGCGAGTAAGAAAGGCGAGTCCGGTCGAGCATTGTCGGCCGCGTGCGCGAGAGCCCCGAGAGCGCGAACTAAGGGAAACTGTACCTCCGTCCGTGCGTGTACGGAGCGGAGCATATCAAGTCACTTTTTTAAAAATAAAACCAAGTAAATACATTGCGGCTACTGAGGCACCTTGTCCCGCCATTCCTCCCGCCTCGTCGCCCTAGCATAGCGAAAGGAATCCCCTATACGCTATAAAAAACATTTTTTTTAAATGTTTGCCATTGGTTTTAAAAAAGTACAAAAAAACGATGTTCTCTTGGTTTTTATAAAATCAACCGCTTCTTTGCAAATATTGCGATAAACACTAATGTTTATGGACGGTCGTTTAGCTCAAAATGTCCCAAAGAGCCATGTAAAATTCCAAATTGATCCGTTCATCGGTTTTTCTTGCCCGATTGACCAAAATTTGAAAAAAAATTAAAGGATCAAGTTTCCTCCTTCTCAGATATCAGTAGGATAGCTAGGCCGGTTCTAACCCACCGTTTGAGGGGAGGGAGCGAGGGGGGCGGGGAGGGGGAGGCGTGGGGGAGTTAGGGGGAGGGGAGGGGGAAGCGAGGGGAAGCGAGGGGCGGTGAGGGGGAAGCGCGGGGGATGGGAGGGGGAAGCGTGGAGGAGGGGAGGGGAAGCGAGGGGGCGGGGAGCGGGCGGGGCAAGGGGATGGGGCGTGGTCAGGGGGCGGGGAGGGGGAAGCGAGGAGCGGGGAGGGGGAAGCGCGGAGCGGGGAGGGGGGAGCGAGCTGTGAGGGGGTTGGGCGAGGGAGTGAGGGGAGGGGATGTGTGTGTGTGTGTGTGTGTGTGTGTGTGTGTGTGCGTGTGTGCGTGCGTGCCGGCCTTTCAAAGCCCCCTAATTTATGACATGCAGCTGGTCCCATTCCAAAAGACAATGTCAAGATGTTTCCGCCCCGTCTCAAAGCTCGCCGACACTCGAAACAGGTCCTGACAGGTTTCTTGGAAAAGCGTGCATGCGTGCGCGTGCGTCTGTGACAGCCATATATAAGTGGGAAAATTTTCTGTCATATGAAAACGCTAGGCGCCACATGGGTGGTCTTTATTTATGACATGCAGCTACCCTGCTTCTATCTCGAAGACAATGGCAATTGCATCCGCCCCGTCTCACAAAGCTCGCCGACACTCGAAACACGTCCTGACAGGTTCCTCGGGAAAACTATAGTTTAGGGATCTATCGTCAAGGGCTATTGGCGCCGAAGGACCACTTGAGCTGCAGTCTTGGAATCTTTTGACCCGATGCATCCCGACTTCCTGTTTTCGTCTCATGTTCCTCGAGCAGTCTTCGCGTTATCGGGAAACTCTGTTTTTTCCCGAGAGAGGGCCGAACTTTTTTCCCGAAGAGCCATTTTAATGATCCACTCCGCTCAAAACTGACCGCACTTTGCATGAAGCAGTCAGTCTGTTAATATCGTGGAAGTTTTTCGTACTCGTCAACATGGAACAAATCTTGCTTGATCAAGCTGTGCTCTTACGGTCGTTCGAAGAATTTGCTGCGTGGGAACAGCGATGTATGGAGTTCATCGAAGGGCTGGAAACGCAGAGTCGGATTAAGCGCCCGCGATTATTAATTGGGCATCAACAATCACTAATGGCACAAATAGCGCGTCTCGAAGGATTGAGGAATTCTGTGCGGAGTTGCTTCATACACACGGGCGCTGGACATGCTGATCACGGGTTAATCTGGCGCGAGATTGACACGTCTTTCAAAAGTCGCATATTGACGGGTTCCGTCATGAATCGCAGCCACATCGAGCCGAAACACTTTCTTAACGATGCTCGCGCCCTAGTGCTTCAAAATGTGCGAAATATTATCAACAAGCACAACAGCATTAAAATTAACACAGTGTTCAATGGTGAATTCGTGAGTGGTGACAAACAAGCCAATAAAAGTGTCAGCACGCGAAACTGTGAACTATTTAGCACAAGCGATTTGAGCGAGTGGTATGAACGGCGTGTTACGGAGCCCATTTTAACCTAACTCGACGAATTTCAAGAACGTGATAGTGGCTGGGCTCTGCAGAAAATACTTAACCTCACGATAAATGTGAATAAGTATAATCCGATGCGTGCTGGGTGCTCCATATCATTGCCGCGGGAAATAATGATGAAGAGGGCTGTGGTTAACGTCAAATCGCGTGATAATGCATGTTTCGCGTGGGCAGTTACTGCTGCTCTACACCCAGCTGAACGACACAGTGACCATCCGTCGTCTTATCCTCAGTATTCAACAGTGCTGAATCTGAAGGATATAGAATTCCCGGTGACGATATATGAAATAAAAAAATTCGAGCTCCAAAACGATATATCCATCAACGTGTATACAACCACCACGAAAAAGGACATTGTTCCAATACGCGTGACTCAACAGAAGAAGGAGAAGCACATCAATTTGCTGTACATGCAAGATACTGAGGATGACAATGTGGGGCATTTCGTATGGATCAAGAGCCTGTCGAGACTCGTGATGGCGCAACTGAGCAAGAGGGAGCATGAAAATTATATATGCGATCGGTGTGTGAATTTAGCATTATTAATACGCAATTATATATCTACTGAAGGAGAAAATTGAACAAAAAAAATCTTGTTTGGTTTGCAGATGTCTGCATTACTTTGGTTCCGAGGAAAAATTGCAATCACACGAGGTCGATTGTGGGGCGATAAACGACTGTGCAATTCGACTACCAAACGACACCAATAAGTGGCTCCAGTTCAGCAACTTTAGCCGGAAAGAGCGATATCCTTTCATCGTGTATGCCGATTTGGAGTGTGTGTTGGCAAAGACCGGCGGGGAGAACCTAGCGAAAGACATGTATCAACACCATGAAGTGTTTAGTATCGGATACTACGTGTGCTGTGCATATGATGATTCATTATCTTCATATCACTCGCGTCGTAGTGCTGATTGCGTATCGTGGTTTGTCGAAGAACTAAAAAATCAAGCATTGCGGATACAAGAAATTTTCTGTGACAATGTCCCAATGATTTATCTGTCACCGAGCGAGTGGGCAAGTTTTCGAGCAGCGACTCAATGTCATATATGTAAGAAACCATTTGCGCAAGAAGATGTGCGCGTTCGAGATCATTGCCATCTGACTGGACGCTATAGAGGCCCTGCCCATTCCATCTGCAACCTCAATTATAAGCAGTCATTCTTCATTCCAGTCGTTTTTCACAATTTGTCGGGTTACGATGCACATTTTGTCATCAAGGAAGTAGCCACAGCGTTCGAAGGAAAAACCGATGTGCTTCCAATCACAAAAGAGAAATACATCTCCTTCACGAAACATGTTGAAATTACAGACGATTCAAAACACAAGATCCAATTGCGCTTCATCGATTCATACAAATTCCTCAACACGAGTCTCGACAAATTAGCCACATTTTTGAGCGAGGACAAACGCAAAATTTTACGCATGCAATTCCCAACTCTCTCGACGGACACTTTCAATTTGCTGACGCGAAAAGGGGTCTTCCCTTATGAATATATTGACGACGTGATCAAGCTAGATGACACTTGCCTTCCACCACGTGACGCATTTTACAGTTCCCTGACAGATGCTACAGTATCCGCGAGCGAGTACACACATGCTGAGAAAATTTGGGAGCGGTTCTCCATTCGAACGCTCGGTGACTATAGCGATTTATACTTGAAGACAGATGTCTTGTTATTAGCCGATATTTTCGAAAACGTTCGAAATACGTGCATTGAGAGCTATGGCCTAGATGGCGCGTATTACTATACATTGCCCGGATATACCTGA
Source organism: Ophion costatus (assembly GCA_951751655.1). Classification (NCBI taxonomy): domain Eukaryota; kingdom Metazoa; phylum Arthropoda; class Insecta; order Hymenoptera; family Ichneumonidae; genus Ophion; species Ophion costatus. The sequence goes on from OX632368.1 coordinate 4,827,056, forward strand.
GATGCAATGCTAAAACACTCGAATGTCAAGTTTGAATTGCTAACTGACATCGACATGGTTGTATTCGTTGAGCGGGGCATACGCGGTGGTCTCAGTCAATGCTCTAACCGATATGCACACGCTAATAACAAGTACATGAAGTCGTTTGATCCATCGAAAGCATCGTCATACTTGATGTATTTTGACGTCAACAATCTGTATGGATGGGCAATGTGTCAACCTTTGCCATATGCAGATTTTCGATGGGTCAACGACGTGTCCAAGTTTGATCCATCTTACATCGCGCTAGATTCACCAACAGGCTACATCCTCGAAGTCGACTTGAAATATCCGCAATCTCTACATGATGCGCACAAAGACCTGCCGTTTTGTCCAATACATGAAAAACCGCCGGGTAAGCAGGGGAAAAAGCTGTTAGCAACCGTCTGTGAAAAAAAACGCTACATCATTCACTATCGAAATTTACAGCAGTGCTTACGTCATGGACTTTGCCTCGTGAAAATCCATAGAGTCCTACAGTTTACACAATCCCCATGGCTACGTTCATATATTGAGTTAAATACGCAATTTCGAACGCTAGCCAAAAATGATTTTGAAAAGAATTTATTCAAATTATTAAACAATGCAGTGTTTGGCAAAACGATGGAGAATGTGCGCAATCATGTGGATGTAAAGCTTTTAACAAAATGGGAGGGCAGGTATGGCGCAGAGGCAATGATTGCGAAGCCAAACTTCCACAGCAAAAGTGTTTTTTCGGAAAACCTCATTGCCGTGGAATTGCGCAATCTCGAGGTGAAATTCAACAAGCCGATATATGTGGGTATGTGCATACTCGACATATCCAAAACATGCTTGTATGGATTTCATCACGAATATATGGTACCACTGTATCGGGATAAGTGTAAAATCATGTATACCGATACGGATAGTCTCATATGTGACATTGAGAGCGATGATATGTACATGGACATGAAGCGCGACATTGTAAAATTCTATACGAGCGACTATCCGGTGGACAATAGGTATGATATGCCGCTTGTCAACAAGAAGGTACCCGGTCTCATGAAAGACGACTGCAATGGTGCAATTATGACCGAGTTCATTGGACTTCGATCGAAAATGTATGCGAAACGTGTTGAGGGTAAGAAGGACACTAGAAAAGTTAAAGGTGTCAAGAGTAGCGTTGTGGCTAGGACAATCACATTCAACGATTATGCCCGATGCTTGAAGGAAGACATTGAAATGAGCCGTAGTCAAACGTGCATTCGATCAAAGTTGCACAAGGTCTACACCATTCGTGAGACGAAAATCGCTCTGAGTCCTCATGATGATAAGCGGTATATCATACCTGGGACCTCTGAGACCCTACCATGGGGGCATTACAGCATACCGTTGTAAAAACTATCATGCATATGAACTCGATGTAAAATTGTGTGTACATTCTTGTAAATACTTGATGCATAAAACTCGTGAAAATTATGTATATATTTTGTTCACTCGAGGTAAAACTTGTTGAAATTATGTTAGTTGTTGTAAATATTGAATTGTGCAAGGATGAATTTATTATTTTCTGTAAATAAAGAAACGGACTTTTTATAATCCCATGTGTTTATTCACTCTATCCATCTCCTCGTACCCACGTTCCACGAAAAAGAGATTATCGACGGGGGAAAAGAAGCAAACCTGCTGTGGAGTCGGTTGGAGGCCTTTGGGTTTGTCGACATCCAAGACACGTTCGTACACGTTCAAGAGTCTCTCAACGACATTCATAAAATGTTTAACAACATTCATGAGGGGCTTGAAGACTCGTAAGAGAGAGACGTTCAACAGAGAGAGAGTTTCAAAAGACTTTCTACGACCGTCATGAGACGTTTGAAGATGTCCGTGAGACGTTAAATAGACTTTCGAAAACGGTCATAAGACGTTTGAAGGCATTCACAAGAGGATCGAAGACGTTTAAGAGACTTTCAAAGACATTCGCGAGGGGTTTGAAGACGTCCAAGAAACTTTCGAATACGTTCAAGAGATTTTCGACCACATTCATAATACGTTTGCAGACATTCATGAGGGATACGAATACGCTTAAGAGACTTCCAAAGATATTCACGAGGGCTTTGTCAACATCCCAGACACTTTCGAACACGTTCAAGAGACTTTCAACGACATTCATAATACATTTGACGACATTCAATGAGGGGCTTGCAGACTCTTAAGATAGAATTTCAAAGACATTCACGAGGGGCTTCAACACATGCAAGAAACTTTTGAGTACGTTCAAGAGACTTTCGCCGACGTTGATGAGACGTTTGAAGAGGTTTGTGAGACGTTTAAGATTCTTTCGAAGACGTTCACGAGACTTTCGACGACATACATAATACGTTTGAAGACATTCATGAGGGATACGAAAACGCTTAAGAGACTTCCAAAGATATTCATGAGGGGTATGTCGACATCCAAGACACTTTCGATCACGTTCAAGAGACTTTCAACGACATTCATAATACGTTTGACGACATTCATGAAGGGCTTGAAGACTCGTAAGAGAGACTTTCAAAGACATTCGCGAGGGGTTCGAAGAGTTTCAAGAGACTTTCTACGACGCTCATGAGACATTTGAAGATGTTCGTGTGACGTTCAAGAGACTTTCGAAAACGTTCACGAGACTTTCGACGACATTTATGATAAGTTCGAAGTTATACATGCGGCATTCTAAGATGCTTTAAAGACTTTCAAAGATATTCACGAGGGGTTTGTTGACATCCCAGAATCGTTCGAACACGTTCAGGAGACTTCCACCGGCATTCATAATACGTTTTGACGACATTCATGAGGGGTTCGGAGACGCTTGAGAGACTTTCAAGGCATTCACGAGGGGTTTGTCGACATCCAAGACACTATCGAACACATTCACGAGACTTTCGACAACACTCATAAAACGCTTGAAGACATTCGTGAGGAGTTCGAAGACGCTTGAGAGACTTTCAAAGATATGCACAAGTGGTTTGAAGACGCCCAAGAGACCTTCGAGTTTATAATGCGATCTTCAACGGCATTCATAAACCGAAGATTTTCATGACATTTGAGTTTTGCTGGAATTGTGTGGGTTTGTTTGGGATTCACCCAAACAAATGTCAAGATTTTCATGACATTTGAGTTTGCTGGAATTGTGTGGGTGAGTTTGGGTGAATCCCAAACAAACCCACACAATTCCAGCAAAACTCAGTTTGGGTGAATCCCAAATAAACCTACACAATTCCAGCAAAACTCAAATGTCATGAAAATCTTCGGTTAATGAATGCCGTCGAAGATCGCATTATAAACTCGAAGGTCTCTTGGGCGTCTTCAAACCACTTGTGCATATCTTTGAAAGTGTCTTTAGCGTCTTCGAACTCCTCACGAATGTCTTCAAACGTTTTATGAATGTTGTCGAAATTCTCGTGAATGTGTTCGATAGTGTCTTGGATGTCGACAAACCCCTCGTGAATGCCTTGAAAGTCTCTCAAGCGTCTCCGAACCCCTCATGAATGTCGTCAAAACGTATTATGAATGCCGTTGGAAGTCTCCTGAACGTGTTCGAACGTTTCTGGGATGTCAACAAACCCCTCGTGAATATCTTTGAAAGTCTTTAAAGCATCTTAGAATGCCGCATGTATATCTTCGAACTTATTATAAATGTCGTCGAAAGTCTCGTGAACGTTTTCGAAAGTCTCTTGAAAGTCGCACGAACATCTTCAAATGTCTCATGAGCGTCGTAGAAAGTCTCTTGAAACTCTTCGAACCCCTCGCGAATGTCTTTGAAAGTCTCTCTTACGAGTCTTCAAGCCCTTCATGAATGTCGTCAAACGTATTATGAATGTCGTTGAAAGTCTCTTGAACGTGAACGAAAGTGTCTTGGATGTCGACATACCCCTCATGATTATCTTTGGAAGTCTCTTAAGCGTTTTCGTATCCCTCATGAATATCTTCAAACGTATTATGTATGTCGTCGAAAGTCTCGTGAACGTCTTCGAAAGAATCTTAAACGTCTCACAAACCTCTTCAAACGTCTCATGAACGTCGGCGAAAGTCTCTTGAACGTACTCAAAAGTTTCTTGCATGTCTTGAAGCCCCTCGTGAATGTCTTTGAAAGTCTCTTAAACGTATCCGAACCCCTCATCGATGTCTTCAAACGTATTATGAATATCGTCAAAGATCTGTTGAACGTCTTCGAAAGTCTCTGAACGTCTTCGAATCCCTCATGAATGTCTTCAAACGTCATATGATCGTTTTCGAAAATCTCTTGAACGTCTCACGAACATCTTCAACCGTCTCATGGACGTCGTAGAAAGTCTCCTGAAACTCTTCGAACCCCTCGTGAATTTCTTTGAAATTCTATCTTAAGAGTCTTCAAGCCCCTCATTGAATGTCGTCAAATGTATTATGAATGTCGTTGAAAGTCTCTTGAACGTGTTCGAAAGTGTCTTGGATGTTGACAAAGCCCTCGTGAATATCTTTGGAAGTCTCTTAAGCGTATTCGTATCCCTCATGAATGTCTTCAAACGTATTATGAATGTGGTCGAAAATCTCTTGAACGTATTCGAAAGTTTCTTGGACGTCTTCAAACCCCTCGCGAATGTCTTTGAAAGTCTCTTAAACGTCTTCGATCCTCTTGTGAATGCCTTCAAACGTCTTATGACCGTTTTCGAAAGTCTATTTAACGTCTCACGGACATCTTCAAACGTCTCATGAACGTCGTAGAAAGTCTTTTGAAACTCTCTCTCTTTTGAACGTCTCTCTCTTACGAATCTTCAAGCCCCTCATGAATGTTGTCAAACATTTTATAAATGTCGTTGAGAGACTCATGAACGTGTTCGAACGTGTCTTGGATGTCGACAAACCCAAAGGCCTCCAACCGACTTCACAGCAGGCTTGCTTTTTCCCCCGTCGATAATCTCTTTTTCGTGGAACGTGGGAACGAGGAGATGGATAGAGTGAATAAACACATGGGATTATAAAAAGTCCGTTTCTTTATTTACAGAAAATAATAAATTCATCCTTGCACAATTAAATATTTACAACAACTAACATAATCTTAACAAGTTTTGCCTCGTGTGAACAAAATATATACATAATTTTCACGAGTTTTATGCATCAAGTATTTACAAAAATGTACACACAATTTTACATCGAGTTTATATGCATGATAGTTTTTACAACGGTATGCTGTAATGCCCCCATGGTAGGGTCTCAGAGGTCGCAGGTATGATATACCGCTTATCATCATGAGGACTCAGAGCGGTCTCACGAATGGTGTAGACCTTGTGCAACTTTGATCGAATGCACGTTTGACTACGGCTCATTTCAATGTCTTCCTTCAAGCATCGGGCATAATCGTTGAATGTGATTGTCCTAGCCACAACGCTACTCTTGACACCGTTAACTTTTTTAGTGTCCTTCTCACCCTTAACACGTGTCGCATACATTTTCGATCGAAGTCCAATGAACTCGGTCATAATTGCACCATTGCATTCGTCTTTCATGAGACCGGGTACCTTCTTGTTGACAAGCGGCATATCATACCTATTGTCCACCGGATAGTCGCTCGTATCGAATTTTACAATGTCGCGCTTCATGTCCATGTACATATCATCGCTCTCATTGTCATATATGGGACTATCCGTATCGGTATACATGATTTTACACTTATCCCGATACAGTGGTACCATATACTCGTGATGAAATCCATACAAGCATGTTTTGGATATGTCGAGTATGCACATACCCACATATGTCGGCTTGTTGAATTTCACCTCGAGATTGCGCAATTCCACGGCAATGAGGTTTTCCGAAAAAACACTTCGGCTGTGGAAGTTTGGCTTCGCAATCATTGCCTCTGCGCCATACCTGCCCTCCCATTTTGTTAAAAGCTTTACATCCACATGATTGCGCACATTCTCCATCGTTTTTCCAAACACCGCATTGTTCATTAATTTGAATAAATTCTTTTCAAAATCATTTTTGGCTAGCGTTCGAAATTGCGTATTTAACTCAATATATGAACGTAGCCATGGGGATTGTGTAAACCGTAGGACTCTATGGATTTTCACGAGGCAAAGTCCATGACGTAAGCACTGCTGTAAATTTCGATAGTGAATGATGTAGCGTTTTTTTCACAGACGGTTGCTAACAGCTTTTCCCCCTGCTTACCCGGCGGTTTTTCATGTATTGGACAAAACGGCAGGTCTTTGTGCGCATCATGTAGTGATTGCGGATATTTCAAGTCGACTTCAAGGATGTAGCCTGTTGGTGAATCTAGCGCGATGTAAGATGGATCAAACTTGGACACGTCGTTGACCCATCGGAAATCTGCATATGGCAAAGGTTGACACATTGCCCATCCATACAGATTGTTGACGTCAAAATACATCAAGTATGACGATGCTTTCGATGGATCAAACGACTTCATGTACTTGTTATTAGCGTGTGCATATCGGTTTGAGCATTGACTGAGACCACCGCGTATGCCCCGCTCGACGAATAAAACCATGTCGATGTCAGTTAGTAATTCAAACTTGACATTCGAGTGTTTTAGCATTGCATCTCAGGTATATCCGGGCAATGTATAGTAATACGCGGGATCTAGGCCATAGCTCTCAATGCACGTAATTCGAAACTTTTCGAAAATATCGGCTAATAACAAGACATCTGTCTTCAAGTATAAATCGCTATAGTCACCGAGCGTTCGAATGGAGAACCGCTCCCAAATTTTCTCAGCATGTGTGTACTCGCTCGCGGATACTGTAGCATCTGTCAGGGAACTGTAAAATGCGTCACGTGGTGGAAGGCAAGTGTCATCTAGCTTGGTCACGTCGTCAATATATTCATAAGGGATGACCCCTTTTCGCGTCAGCAAATTGAAAGTGTCCGTCGAGAGAGTTGGGAATTGCATGCGTAAGATTTTGAGTTTGTCCTCGGTCAAAAATGAGGCTAATTTGTCGAGACTCGGGTTGAGGAATTTGTATGAATCGATGAAGCGCAATTGGATCTTGTGTTTTGAATCGTCTGTAATTTCAACATGTTTCGTGAAGGAGATGTATTTCTCTTTTGTGATTGGAAGCACATCGGTTTTTCCTTCGAACGCTGTGGCTACTTCCTTGATGACAAAATGTGCATCGTAACCCGACAAATTGTGAAAAACGACTGGAATGAAGAATGACTGCTTATAATTGAGGTTGCAGTTGGAATGGGCAGGGCCTCTATAGCGTCCAGTCAGATGGCAATGATCTCGAACGCGCACATCTTCTTGCGCAAATGGTTTCTTACATATATGACATTGAGTCGCTGCTCGAAAACTTGCCCACTCGCTCGGTGTCAGATAAATCATTGGGACATTGTCACAGAAAATTTCTTGTATCCGCAATGCTAGATTTTTCAGTTCTTCGACAAACCACGATACGCAATCAGCACTGCGACGCGAGTGATATGAAGATAATGAATCATCATATGCACAGCACACGTAGTATCCGATACTAAGCACTTTATGGTGTTGATGCATGTCTTTCGCTAGGTTCTCCGCGTCGGTCTTTGCCAACACACACTCCAAATCGGCATACACGATGAAAGGATGTCGCTCTTTCCGGCTAAAGTTGCTGAACTGGAGCCACTTATTGGTGTCGTTTGGTAGTCGAATTGCACAGTCGTTTATCGCCCCATAATCGACCTCGTGTGATTGCAATTTTTCCTCGGAACCAAAGTAATGCAGACATCTTCAAAACAAACAAGATTTTCTTTGTTCAATTTTCTCCTTCAGTAGATATATAATTGCGTATTAATAATGCTAAATTCACACACCGATCGCATATATATTTTTTATGCTCCCTCTTGCTCAGTTGCGCCATCACGAGTCTCGACAGGTTCTAGATCCATACGAAATGCCCCACATTGTCGTCCTCAGTATCTTGCATGTACAGCAAATTGATGTGCTTCTCCTTCTTCTGTTGAGTCACGCGTATTGGAACAATGTCCTTTTTCGTGTTGGTTGTATACACGTTGATGGATATATCGTTTTGGAGCTCGAATTTTTTTATTTCATGTATCGTCACTGGGAATTCGATATCCTTCAGATTCAGCACTGTCGAATAATGAGGATAAGGCGACGGATGGTCACTGTGTCGTTCAGCTGGGTGTAGAGCAGCATTAACTGCCCACGCGAAACATGCATTATCACGCGATTTGACGTTAACCACAGCCCTCTTCATCATTATTTCCCGCGGCAATGATATGGAGCACCCAGCACGCATCGGATTATACTTATTCACATTTATCGTGAGGTTAAGTATTTTCTGCAGAGCCCAGCCACTATCACGTTCGTGAAATTCGTCGAGTAAGGTTAAAATGGGCTCCGTAACACGCCGTTCATACCACTCGCTCAAATCGATTGTGCTAAATAGTTCACAGTTTCGCGTGCTGACACTTTTATTGGCTTGTTTGTCACCACTCACGAATTCACCATTGAACACTGTGTTCATTTTAATGCTGTTGTGATTGTTGATAATATTTCGCACATTTTGAAGCACTAGGGCGCGAGCATCGTTAAGAAAGTGTTTCGGCTCGATGTGGCTGCGATTGATGACGGAACCCGTCAATATGCGACTTTTGAAAGACGTGTCAATCTCGCGCCAGATTAACCCGTGATCAGCATGTCCAGCGCCTGTGTGTATGAAGCAACTCCGCACAGAATTCCTCAATCCTTCGAGACGCGCTATTTGTGCGATTAGTGATTGTTGATGCCCAATTAATAATCGCGGGCGCTTAATCCGACTCTGCGTTTCCAGCCCTTCGATGAACTCCATACATCGCTGTTTCCACGCAGCAAATTCTTCGAACGACCGTAACAGCACAGCTTGATCAAGCAAGATTTGTTCCATGTTGACGAGTACGAAAAACTTCCACGATGTTAACAGACTGACTGCTTCATGCAAAGTGCGGTCAGTTTTGAGCGGAGTGGATCATTAAAAAGGCTCTTCGGGAAAAAATTTCGGCCCTCTCTCGGGAAAAAACAGAGTTTCCCGATAACGCGAAGATTGCTCGAGGAACATGAGACGCAAACAGGAAGTCGGGATGCATCGGGTCAAAAGATTCCAAGACTGCAGCTTAAGTGGTCCATCGGCGCCAATAGCCCTTGACGATAGATCCCTAAACTATAGTTTTCCCGAGGAACCTGTCAGGACGTGTTTCGAGTGTCGGCGAGCTCTGTGAGACGGGGCGGATGCAATTGCCATTGTCTTCGAGATAGAAGCAGGGCAGCTGCATGTCATAAATAAAGGCCACCCATGTGGCGCCTAGCGTTTTCGTATTACAGAAAATTTTCCCACCCATACATGGCTGTCACACACGCACGCGCACGCATGCACGCTTTTCCAAGAAACCTGTCAGGACCTGTTTCGAGTGTCGGCGAGCTTTGAGACGGGGCGGAAACATCTTGACATTGTCTTTTGGAATGAGACCAGCTGCATGACATAAATTAGGGGGCTTTGAAAGGCCGGCACGCACGCACACACGCACACACACACACACATACACACACACACACACACACACACACACACACACACACACACACACACACACACACACACACACGCACACACGCACACACATCCCCTCCCCTTGCTCCCTCGCCCGCCCCCCTCATAGCTCGCTCCCCGCTCCACGCCACGCGCTTCCCCCTCCCCGCTCCTATCTCCCCCCTCCCCGCTCATCGCTTCCCCCTCCCCGCTCCTCGCTTCCCCCTCCCTGCCCCTCGCTTCCCCCTTCCCGCCCCCTGACCGCGCCCCTCCCCACGCCCCGCCCCCTCGCTGCCCCCCCCCTCCTCTACGCTTCCCCATCCCCTCCCCCACGCTTCCCCCGCCCCGCCCCTCGCTTCCCCGTCGTCCCGCCCCCTCCCCCTCGCCGCGCCCCGCCCCGTCACCGTCGCTTCCCCCTCCCCTCAAGCGGTGGGTTAGAACCGGCCTAGCTATACCACTGACATCATTTGATGATTATTGTCACGTCCTGAGGGGTCGTGGGCATATGTTTTATCGCCGTTCCGTCGTTTCAGCCTACTCCTAGCGCAATAGCTCGGGATGAGGGTGAAAAAGGAAAAGGTGCATGCAAAGATGGGAATGACGCAGTGACTCGATTATGAAATAAATATATCTATGCATATAATTAACAATTTGGGATTTATTGAAATTAACCAATTTAGTTAATTCCGTCAATGTGAAAATACATAGAGGTTCGCTTACATTGATGATGCGCCGTAGATATGATAATCGGTTTACATTGGCCAGGTTCGGGCCTCCGCAGGTAGGTCGGACCCCTCGGTTGCGCACGCTCGGTGACAATGTTGAAATTACACGTTGATACAAATTTTTACACATGCGAGTTTCACACATTCACGTTCAACGTAGACAGTTAAATTATTTCTTACAGTTCGCGTTTTTATGAGGAACAATTTCGAAGGTCAAGTTTCGCGTTTGCTGTCAGGAGAAAGATGTTCTACTTATTCCGATGAAAACTGTTGGGAGACTGTTCTCTACGAATGGTGATGGAACACTGACTTGATAATGTTCTTCTTCTAGGATGTAGAAAAAATTGGGATGCTGAGATGGTGGGAGAAGGAATCTCTGGAAGAGTGCACTTTTGGTGGTGCATTCTTTTTGGATTGGTGGCAAAGGCATTAAATATAGGTCTCTTCGGTTGATTGGTTGAAAATAGAGAGTGGGAGCAGGATGTAGGTTCGTTGCCCTATTTCCGGGAATTGGAGCTGCGCTTCTTTATCTGGAGCGCGGAAACATTCGGAGAGGAAAAAGGGGCCCGGTCGGCGGCAAGAATGCACGCTTGAGATAGGGCTTGTTGACCGAGACCCGCGAGTCCACATGGGAAATATCAACGCAGCTTTATAGCCGGGTCAACTTCCTGGGTCGGAGGATTTCCTCCTAGCGAGTGTATATTATAAGGATTTGGACATGTGGGCTCTTGGATGGTCGTTAGCATTCGGTATCGTTGCGTCGTTATGTCTTTACGAATATCATCACGCATTTCTTGCGTGTCGCTTCACGTGTTCGTCATCCTTGTAATCCGAAGGTTTCCCTTGTGTATTTTTGGTCTTAAGGACACTCTGCGATGTATTCGGACTCTGTTCGGGTTACAACGAGACTGTTAGAAATTTTCCCGCTTGTATATTTGTTCTAAATATTGTTAAGACCGCTACCCTTTCGCGCGGTAAGGTACGCGAAACGCTTAGTTATATTATTATGGATAGGCTGCATTTCCGCCGTGGTAGGCCTAACTCTAAAGAAAAATATTTAGATCCGTCGAAAAATGAGAATGCCGCTATCGTGCGTATTAGGCTTAAAAATCCATTGTATGCATTTGGTCGCGACGTGACACCTCCCCCCTTTAGGATTGAGCGTCTCGCTCGATAAGGTTCGTTGAGGGTATCACGTCTTTGCGTAACTACATCCCTGCGAAACAGGCTGCGACTCACGCCAGATAAATCCTGCTAAGTATGGAAAGAGAAACCTCGATACATATCCCTAAGCCAAACCAGACCGACGCTCCATAATACCCCTTATACAGTTTAATATTGAAACAGAGAGTTCAAGATTGCAAGACGGGCCAACACACTGCGACCATGCACGAAGAATGTATCACATAACTCAGCCAAAGACCTCGGTCGTCAAAATTGGAAACTACACGGTTCTAGGGCCGATTTCTCCGAAAAGTCGTAAATAAAAAAAAATCATGACTGCGAGCTAGATGGCTTGAAGACAGACCCTAACGTTGTTTCGATTCTTACTCGTATGAGAACCAAAGACAGACCAAGGGCTCCGGAAAATTCCACTCGCACCGGCCATAAAATCTACAGCGCAACGAAATTCGAATGCACGTGCAAAGCCCGCGACGCGGCTAGTCGCTACGTTATCGCATGGTGACTTGGCACCGCGGCCCAAGACTTCAGATAAACAAATGCAACCCTGCGTGTTTTCCCACGGAAAACGGGCAGAGGAAAGACTTCTATGTCCCCCACTCTGATTGGGTAATGGACGAATAATATTACTCCCACAACACCTCCTCGATTGGGTAAAAGAACATTATAACGACAAAGTCCCCCTTTTTTCATACTCTATTAAAAACGGATTCTGGAGCACGAAGGTCCAGGGGATGGGTGTAGACGTCAGTCTTCCGGCAACCACGATCACACAAACTTCTTTTTATCGAGTCTCAATCCGAGACTCCAGTCAGAATCCAGCGAGCTCATATCTAGAGTTCCTTAACCGATATCCATCGCGTTGAATATTCATTTCCTTTCTTGTAAAGCGTACGTTGTCTTGCAACTCGAGTTTATACAAATCTTGTACTTTGAAAGTTCTCTAACAGGTACGCGATAATCTTAAGAATTTTTACATTTGGATTACCCGCAATATTTCATCGTATTTTCCATTCTCGAACCGCGAAATCCACGAATACTAGAATCTGTGTCACCGAACACTTGCTGTATCCGTCACATACACACTCACACCATCTGCGAGCGTTCGGGCCACCGACGAAAGGCCCTTAGTTTTACAGCCGTACCCGACACCCAAGCGACTGGGTCAACGCCGAGACGCATCAATGTAAGCGAACACATTTCACCCTTTTGTCTTCAATTTGTATCTTTAAAATAATAGGATCAACCCATACGGCTGATTCTATTAAATTACGAGTCAATTGAACACAAGTGTCACAACCATTATTTTCAACGATTGGATCATCCACGAAATTCCTTAAAATTACCCTTTCCACCAGCACGTCCCCTTTTTAACCCTCATCCCGTGCTATTGCGCTAGGCGTAGGCAAGAAAGAGGGATACCACACATGTATATATCCCCACGTCCCCTTAGGACGTGACATATAATTTTTGGGGGCTCGTCCGGGATTTATAAAAAGGGAATGTGCCTTAGCAAATTAATCTCATGGATAAGGAATCAATTTGCGAGACACTAGATCTAAATATAACTGAGGACTCGTCGTATACAGAACCAATCGAATCAGTTGACCCCGGTAGTTCAGGTTATGCTCTGAGGGGATCAAACCTTCCACTACTCCCTGGTCTTGTACCTCCCAGTAGATCTTCAAAACGACCAGATTTACCCCGAAAAGGCGGAGCCATGAACCCACAAACCCCAACTTTGAGTATAAACGACTTGATGTTGATAAAAGACGTTGTTAAGATAATCCCAAAGTTCGATGGGACAAATGTGCCGTTTTCGGATTTCGTCGCCGGGTGTGAGGACGCAAGGGAAGTGGTTTCCCCTGCGGCCGAAAAGTACCTGGTGAAGATGATCCGGAATAGATTGTTAAACCCCGCTAGGGACATGATTCACGCGTCAAAATTCGAGATAGTACAGGACCTATTAGGATATCTTAAGAAGCTTTATGCACCCAATAAAACTGAAGTGCAACTAGTCGGAGAACTCAGTACTATTTGCCAAAAGAACGAAACTGTAGCTGAATTGTGTATGCGAATTAAAAGGAAAGGAAAGGAGATACTTGATACAGAAACACCATCAGATAACAGACTAGAAAACGAGTATTTCAAGAAAAGAATGGACGATTATTTCCTCTCGTGTTTCAAGCGTGGATTAAGGGAGGAGATCGAACAGCGACTCCCCCATTGCGACAACATTTCCATTGCTATCGATCATGCAGTTGAAATTGAACGCGATCTTGAAGCACGACGGGAACTACAGTCAGCTTCGAACAAATTAGAAAACTTCCCTCCCCTCAAATCAGTTAAAATCTGTAATATCTGTAAAAAGGATAACCACACGTCGGAAAATTGTCGTTTTTCGTTGCTCACTTGCCAATTATGCAAAACCCAGGGCCATAGCGCCGACCAATGCAAAAAGAAACAGGACGAATGGGAGGTATTGACCTGCCAGATGTGCAAAGGTGCCGGGCACAGCGCGGACAAATGCCATTTAGGACAACGGTCCCCTATAGTATCCTGTCAACTGTGCAAGACCTCGGGCCACATGGCCCCTGATTGCCCTACTCGTAATAAATCTCTTAACCCTTCAGACGACCGTCCGCGTTTTGAAAGCGTTCCCGAGTGCCAGTATTGTCACAATCGTGGGCATACCGCGGACAATTGTTTCAAGTTAAAAAACAGTAGCTCTCCAAGCGTCGAGTGCCAGATCCGCCGCAATCGCGGCCACACGGCAGATAATTGCCCCAAGATAATAATAAACAGCGCTCCAAGCATTGAGTGCCAGTTTTGTCATAACCGCGGACACGCCGCTAACAACTGTTTCAAATTAAGGAACAGCGCAGCTCCGAGTCCCGATCAACTTACATGCCGCTATTGCAGACGAGAAGGGCACTCCATAGTCAACTGTCGGACTCTCGAATATAACAAAAAGTTGCGAAGCCAGCCGGGAAACGGGTTGAACACCACTCGGACGGACGCACCGAGTGGCCCGTCCCCGACAGAGCGTCCGGTTCACGCGATAGCTTTAGGCCAGCCGAACGGCGGTACCCAACTTATACAATAGAAGCAGAAAAATTCGTCACGCTACCCTCAGTGTGTATCGGAGCACTACCAGAAACAGGGAAAATTTCAATGCTATTAGATAGTGGTGCCGTTCCAAATTTGATCAAAAAGAAATGTACAAAAGGTTTCACCGGAATTGATGAAAATGATATCATAAGATTAAACGGAATATCTGAACTACCAGTCTTCGCGCTAGGTAGTGTATAATTCCGCGTATTAGGTTTCGCAACGCTCTTTCACATCATACCAGACGATGTGCCACTTCCTTATCCAGGGTTGTTGGGATCCAGATACTTTTTTGAAACGAAATCCAAAATTAATTATGAGATAGAATGTTTCGAGTGTGGAAATAATCTATGGCCGTTTGAAAAACCAAACGAACGCGTTCAGAAAATCGAAATTCCCGCACGTTCGGAAACCTCCTTCCATGTGAAAGTGGTGGATAGCACGATGAAAGATGGATATATCGCCCCTTTCAAAGCCCCTGAAGGTGTCTATGCCGGCGACTGCCTGGTGACAACCATCAACGGGAAGGCTCATTTGAAGGTTTATAATACCACTAGTGACGCCGTAAGGTTAATCGTGCCGGTCGTAAGACTGCAGGCTTTCGATACGGTCGAAACCTTGTCAGCAGACGAGATTGAATCATATTCTTCGAAAATTTCAAATCCTTTCAATTCTTCTATTCCCAGCGTAGATCGCATGACGACTACGTTGTTCCAGGGTCCTTCCGCGGCCCGTAAAAAATCCTCGACCAGCCGAGTCGAGATAAATCCTTTCAACTCTTCTATTCCCAGCGTAGGCTGCATGACGACTACGTTGTTCCAGGGTCCTTCCGCGGCCCGAAAAAAACGCTCCACCAGCCGAGTCGAGATAAATCCTTTCTATTCTTCTATTCCCAGCGTAGATCGCATGACGACTACGTTTGTTCCAGGGTCCTTCCGCAGCCCGTAAAAAACCCTCGACCAGCCGAGTCGAGATAAAACCTTGCCATCGCTATAACGAAAACGATGACCAAGGAAAATCAAAACAAACCTCCAGTAGTGAGGAAAAATCTAAACCAAAAACATATAAAAAACAAAACAAGAATTCAAATACAAAGGAAGATGAAATTGTCGAATCAAACAAAGGTAAAAATGTAAATTCAATCTCCACCTATCAGACAACATCGGATAAAGTAAAAGACAGCTCGGAGCGTTCCCAAGTAATAAAATCTCTCCTACGTTTAGAGCACCTCGCGCAAGACGGATTAGAACATGTCGAAAAAATCATTGAAAAATATTCAGATAGGTTCCACATAAAGGGTGAGCCTCTCAAAATAACACATGTTCTCCGACACAAGATCCCCACGGTCGACGACCTACCGATCAACATGAAACAGTATAGGTTTCCCCAGACGCTCGAAGGCGAAGTCCAGCGACAAGTGGACGAGCTATTAGGGACGAGGGTAATAGACCATTCAGAGTCTCCTAACAACAGCCCTGTTTGCATAGTACCGAAAAAACCGGACTCCAGCGGAAACAAACGCTGGCGAATGGTAATCGATTTCCGCGCATTCAATGAAAAAACTATTGGCGATTCCTACCCATTGCCAAATATCACAGACATCCTCGATCAACTAGGGAACGCAAATTATTTCTCGGTATTCGATCTCGCTTCCGGGTTCCATCAAATCGAAATGAACCCCGAAGACAAACCAAAAACCGCGTTTTCGACCCCACACGGTCATTACGAATTCGCGAGAATGCCTTTTGCGTTTAAAAATGCCCCGGCAACATTCCAGCGTTAATGGACCTTGTACTCAGCGGACTCCAAGGGGTATCGCTTTTCGGGTATTTGGATGATATCGTGATATACGCCAAAGATTTGGGCGGACACGAGAGGAAAATTCGCGAATTAATGGAACGTCTGCGTAAAGCAAATCTTAAATTACAACCAGACAAATGCGAATTCCTCAGGCCAGAGGTCAAGTACCTCGGCCACATAATCGGAAAAGACGGCCTGAGACCCGATCCTGACAAACTATTGGCCGTAAAAGGTTTTCCAGTCCCCAAAAACGTCAAAAACATACGCCAATTCCTAGGCCTAACCGGTTATTACCGTCGATTTATCAAAGACTTCTCAAAAATTGCAAAACCCTTAACTCATCTTCTAGAAGATAAAATCGATTTTGAATGGAAGGACGAGACCCAGAAAGCTTTCGACATACTCAAGGGCAAATTGTGTGAAGCCCCAATCCTCTAATACCCGGATTTTGAAAAACCATTTATCATAACGACAGATGCTTCGGGCTACGCCTTAGGCGGAGTCCTCTCACAGGGAGAAATAGGCAAGGATAAACCCATTGCCCACACATCCTGTGTACTACGTGGCGCAGCTCTTCGTTACGACACGTATGAATAAGAAGCAACGGCGATTATTTACAGCGTGAAAGCGTTCCGTCCCTACATCTATGGTAGGAAGTTTACTCTCATCACCGATCACAAACCCTTGGTTTGGTTTAAAACCGCCAAAGACGCAAACGCACGCGTTCTAAAATGGCGACTCAAGCTCTCTGAGTACGACTACGACGTCGTTTATAAACCTGGAACGTTTAACGTAAATGCCGACGCTTTGTCGCGTAACCCAGTTGAGAAATCGGAAGAGGTCAAAACCATTCCCCACTACGATCGGAAACAAAACGAAATGTCGGCAGACGGATGGCGAAAGGCGGTCCGCGAAATACTCGAAATTTCCGACAGCGACCAAAATCCCACAAGATTTACCACTCAGGTAGAAATCCACCCGCCGCCGCGATCAAATGAAATAAATGTTATCACTCGCTCTCGAGCGAAGAACGACGAACCCCCCGTCCCAGATGGAGACGATCGGCAAGTGGAAGGCACACTTGTCGAGGAAACATCAACGAGGGTCAGCGTGCTCGTGCCCGAAGCCAGAGATGCACGCGCTAGGACCCACAACCCGCCGCGCCGAACTGGAAAAGCCATGAACTACGAGGAGAGTAGTAGCGAGGAAACGGAGGCCGAAATAATAAATCCCGCACGTGTTAGGCGATCCACTAAGGGCATCAACCCCAAAACAGCTGAGGTCCCCGACCGGCGCCAAGCACCTCCTGCCATTTATTCCGGAAACTCCTCCATTCCTAACTCCGATGATCCAACAGATTCTGACTCCAGTTCGATTGACTCAAAACTTTCCGACGAAAATCCTCCAGTCAAAGAAATTAAGAGGCCAGAATTAAAAATTGCTAATTGCGCCAGTACAAAGGAACAGTTCCAATTTCGGAACGACAATTTAGTCTATTTCATAGACTCAACAGGGAAACCTTGTGACCCTGGGGGACAAAAACTACTAGAATCCAATAAGTTCCCCATCTGGAAGGATCTGTCGTTAGGCCGAGCCTACAGCAAAAGGGTTGGACAAAAATATCACATTGCTTTGGTCATTAAGGAAGAGCAGTCTGCATCGCTCGCTTTAATAACCGAAAGAATTAATCAGAGCATGGGAGAATTAAAGTCGATTTGCGAAACACTCGATCTCCAGTCGATCAGCTTTTGTCATTGCCAACACGTCGAGCACTTAATATGGGCAGATGCGCTGAATATCGTAAAAGATGTATTTAAAGACAGTCCGGTTATGATACTGATCTGCCTCGGAACTTTGCGCTACGTACCAATCGAAAAACGTGATTCCATTTTCTACGAAATGCATAACTCTCCAATCGGGGGTCACAAAGGGGTTTCCAAGACTTACAATAGAATCAAACGCGACTATATCTGGGAAGATTTAAAATCGGACGTTCAAAGGCGGGTGCAGCAATGCTTGTAATGTCAGCTAAAGAAGTTGGTCTGAGTCAAGACAAAGCAGCCGATGATAATAACAGACACCCCAGGTACAGTTTTTGTGAAAATTTCAATGGATATGGTCCAATGCAACGGACGTCCAGCAAAAACTAATATATCCTCACAATTCAAGACCACCTGTCACAATATTGCATTGCAATTCCACTTCCAAACGCACTAGCGACGACAATGGCCGACGCATTCATAAAGAGGTTCATATGCGTCTTCGGCGCACCAAAAGCACTCCTGACGGACCAAGGGAGTAACTTCCTCAGCGGTCTCATGCGAAGAGTAGCAAAAAGATTCCGAATTAAGCGATGTCGAACGACCGCATTTCATCCCCAATCGAACGGATCGCTTGAGAGGTCTCACCACTCTCTAGCCGAATTCCTTAAGCAATACACAGATAAGGATAACGAATGGGATCAATGGCTCGAATTAGCAATGCTTTCCTACAATACAAGTGTCCACGAAAGCACCAAATACACACCCTTCGAAGTAGTTTTCGGTAAATTAGCACGAATCCCATCAAGCGAACCGCTTAGGGAATCGGATCAGTTACCTACGTATCGTGGATATTTGATCGAATTGATTACCCGTATAAACGGAATCAGAACCCTCGCATACGAAAATCTAGTCTCATCAAAACATCGCTCAAAAAAATATTACGACAAAAACGCGAATCCCAAAAGTTTCAAAGTCGGAGAATTCGTTTTCCTCCAGAAAGGGCCCAAACCAGGGAAACTCGGAGATCATTACACGGGACCTCATAAGGTCCTGGAAAAAATAGATAAGGGTAACGTAAAGATCCAGTACCAAGGCAAGCCACGAGTCGTGCATGAAAATAGATTACGATATTCGCACATCAACGCCGAAATAAAGCCTAAAAGAAAACTCAAACCAACGGGAGTCGACGACTCCGAATTTTAAATTAGCAAGTAACCAATTAATAATATTTATTCCATTGTTTTCAGATGATCGCTATCCATTTAACATGGCTCATTTTTTTCATCAACCCTGCCGTCAGCATGGTGGGGTATGACTGCGGATCGAGCTCATCGAACATTACTACCTCATCATTGCTGGATGTCGAACCCTGCGATAACCATGCACCTAAAACCCACGAGATCAATCAATATATACAATTATTACAGCTTAGCGACTACTCCGAAACACTGGTAAAACAATGTAAGGTCGAAGTTCGGAGAACAATTTATTATTGTGGCATGTCGTCACATGTGTCGATCGTTAGTAATGGCCAGACCGAATACCTCGAGACTACCGGTCGCGACGCATGCGACGACATGCACAAATTCGGAACCACACGGGTCGGATACACCATCATAAATGGACTAAAAGATAACCAGACATCCACAAGTAGCATCACTCTTGCTGGTCACGTAAAAGATAACGGGGAATGCAATGGCGCTTCGTACTCAGACCCGTATGGTACTTGGGACAATGTTGTAGTCCACGGAACCGTAAAAATATCTCTAAGAAGCTACACCGCACAAATCACACTTGAGTCAAACCAAATTCATTTATGCTCAGGCACCGTATGTGCCTTAACCTCATCTTCGTGCGTTGACCCCGACGGGGGATACACTTTTTGGGACTCAAGACCCCGCGAAAATTGTGGATTTAACAAATACGGTATCCTTTACGAGGGAGTTTCTGTAAAAATGAATGAAATCGAGTGCGAAACCCAAACCACCGTATATTCCGTGACGTCTGAAGACATTACGTTTGCCCTAGCTGTTAAGGAGACCCATCAAATTTGCGGATATAACATCCTAAGCACGGAACACCCAGAACTATTTATCTTTGAGACCACGCGTAGCGTCTCTTTCACAATCCGAGGGTGTTTTCCTGTTGCAAACCTGGATATTTTCGCCTATGTTAAATCAAAGTTTATCTACGTCGAACGGCACATACGCCAACAACTGAAGTCGCTCTATCAAGACATGCTTATACAGCAATGCAACAAGGAACGCCAAATGCTGAAAAATAGTTTATCGTTAGCCACCCAGGCGCCAGACTAATTTGCGTACAATCTAATGAAGGGGCCCGGCCATATGGCTGTCCTCGCTGGCGAAGTAACTCCCAGAACTCACATATTGATAAAAAAAGGGGACCCAAACCACGTGCAACGCCCTCCTACCTCCGTATTACCACTTCGGGGACACATGGTACAAGTTTATGCCCATACCGGTGGAAGCTGTTCCTCCGACGAGCATGAAGCCTATGACGAAACCCACGTGGAAGTATACCAACCTATCTTCGCTGGCATCAAGTGGTATCTATACGAAAGAAGACATCTAAAACCTTCGGGAACGCATAATGTTCCCGGTGGAAAAACCCGCCGTCCTGAATTACCTGGCGCGGGGAATCAGTGGTCAAAACACCGCCCACCAGGATATGAAGTTGCTGAACCTTCTGGACAATAGTAGTCTGCAAAGTCTCGCCGAATCTATCTGGAATAGGACATGGGGAAAATTCATCCAATTTGGCACTGCCAGTGCCGGTATCATCGGTATACTGCTGATCGCACGGGCCGTCAAACTCCTCGTGGACACGGTCATACATCTATATAGTCTGCACACCGTGTACGGATGGTCACTCTACCTCATCGGGGCAATATGGGACTCTGTAACCAACCTGCTCATGCATCTGGCCAGGCGAACCAAAGAGGAGGCACCGGCCGACGTAGAGCTGGGCCAAGTGACCGAAAGTCCCCCGAGAGAAGCACCGACTGGACCAGGGGGGTCAGAAAAGGGTTCTATCCCGCAGACAGCGCCGCGCGACCTATACCCTGACCTACCCAATGTCTCGGGACCACCCACCAGCCCCCCCTTCCTTAGAAGAATTCCCACGAGGTTACATAGCCAGAAGGGAACCATCCCGATCGGCCTGCTGATTATTCATCTAACTTTAACTTATGAAATTAAGGGTGAAAAATGCCAAACTATTATTTTAGCCTAATTAAAAAAAAAAAAAAAAAAAAATATAAAGTTTACTTATTCGTCACATTATACGGATATGCATGTCTTTTAATAACAAACGGGGAGGCCATGCGAGGATAAAACCTGTTTTTTTCCCACCATTCTACATTGATGTAACTGCCTCAGATACCTGTAGACCTAATCAAGTATATGAATACCCATACCTAATTAAGCTCTTTTTGTATTCTACTTTATGTGCGATATTGTTACGCTATACGCGCTCCAAGCTCGTGAAACTCGAGACGAATTCGATAATCCAACGTCGATTCGATGAAGCAACTCAGCACCAACATCGAAATACCAATTGCGAGAAACGATGCCAACGGTGAACTCCGACCCGAAAAGTCCCAACACCGACAAGGGATACCAACTCCCACGAATCAGCCGTATGCCGAGGAACCTCAACCATCCAACCGCTTAGGGCGCCATGGGGAAGTTGTAGACCCGGATGTCCACGTTGCCGAGGGTCATAAGGAAGAACGCGAAATAACGACGATATACCCTTCCTTTTTTTTTTAATCGCCTTTCATCGTATTTATTTTCCTTCCCTCCTGTTAACAAATCCACCGCCTGGACACCACACTCAAGCACCAGCGGCCGCCGGTCGACCCCAACCGTCATACAACGCGAAAGGATTCGCCACCTCTAACTCGTCCTAGTCCATGGGACGAGGATCCACCCACGCTCCGAGATCCCAGTCGTCATATCCCGCGAAGACTCCGCGGGGGTCCTCCCAAGCTGGATGGTCCAAGTCGTTCTCGGGATGCTCACCGCCCCAGCGCCCTTCCAACAACCACCGGATACCGAATGCGTCGAAGTCCGAGATCCTCTCCAGGTGTTCGACGGCTCTCCGGTTCTCTCGGCGTCCCTGCCTTACGGCAACGGCAGCTTCAATGAACGACGCCTAGAAGAGAAACAATTGAAGAACAGACTAGGTTGAATGCGGATACTCTAACCTTGGACTAACAACAACTTCATCACTTAGATACGTAGCATGTAGGAGCCAACCCTTTGGATTTTCCTCTGAGCCATATCTTTTTTTCTCCCTCCTTTTTTGTTGATTCTTCTTCACTTTTCGCGTTTCCAAAGGAAGTAAAAAGGAGCAGACACAAAATTCCGGCAAGCGTGCTCAAGACACCAAAGTGGCAATGTCCGAGACATGGCAAGGACGCGCCTTAAATACATCCCACCACACCAAACCGACCCTACTAGGATTGAACGGGACGTCCAATCCTGAAGGGGGGAGGTGTCACGTCTTTGCGTAACTACATCCCTGCGAAACAAGCTGCGACTCACGCCAGATAAATCCTGCTAAGTATGGAAAGAGAAACCTCGATACATATCCCTAAGCCAAACCAGACCGATGCTCCATAATACCCCTTATACAGTTTAATATTGAAACAGAGAGTTCAAGATTGCAAGACGGGCCAACACACTGCGACCATGCACGAAGAATGTATCACATAACTCAGCCAAAGACCTCGGTCGTCAAAATTTGAAACTACACGGTTCTAGGGCCGATTTCGCCGAAAAGTCGTAAAACAAAAAAATCATGACTGCGAGCTAGATGGCTTGAAGACAGACCCTAACGATGTTTCGATTCTTACTCGTATGAGAACCAAAGACAGACCAAGGGCTCCGGAAAATTCCACTCGCACCGGCTATAAAATCGAGAGCGCAATGAAATTCGAATGCACGTGCAAAGCCCGCGACGCGGCTAGTCGCTACGTTATCGCATGGTGACTTGGCACCGCGGCCCCAGACTTCAGATAAACAAATTCAAGCCTGCGTGTTTTCCCACGGAAAACGGGCAGAGGAAAGACTTCTATGTCCCCCACGCTGATTGGCTAATGGACGATTAATATTACTCCCACAACACGTCCTCGATTGGGTAAAAGAACATTATAAAGCCAAAGTCCCCCTTTTTCCATACTCTACCAAAAACGGATTCTGGAGCACGAAGGTCCAGGGGATGGGTGTAGAAGTCAGTCTTCCGGCAACCACGATCAGACAAACTTCTTTTTATCGAGTCTCAATCCGAGACTCCAGTCAGAATCCAGCGAGCTCATATCTAGAGTTCCTTAACCGATATCCATCGCGTTGAATATTCATTTCCTATCTTGTAAAGCGTACGTTGTCTTGCAACTCGAGTTTATACAAATCTTGTACTTCGAAAGTTCTCTAACAGTTACGCGATAATCTTAAGAATTTTAACATTTGTATTACCCGCAATATTTCATTGTATTTTCCATTCTCGAACCGCGAAATCCACGAATACTAGAATCTGTGTCACCGAACACTTGCTGTATCCGTCACATACACACTCATACCATCTGCGAGCGTTCGGGCCACCGACGAAGGGCCCTTAGTTTTACGGCCGTACCCGACACCCAAGCGACTGGGTCAACGCCGAGACGCATCAATGTAAGCGAACACATTTCACCCTTTTGTCTTCAATTTGTATCTTTAAAATAATAGGATCAACCCATACGGCTGATTCTAATGAATTACGAGTCAATCGAACACAAGTGTCACAACCATTATTTTCAACGACTGGATCATCCACGAAATTCCTTAAAATTACCCTTTCCACCAGCACGTCCCCTTTTTAACCCTCATCCCGTGCTATTGCGCTAGGCGTAGGCAAGAAAGAGGGATACCACACATATATATATATGCCCACGTCCTCTCAGGGCGTGACAAGGGTTGCAACCGAAAATTTAGTGACACGATAGTATCAATTAGCATTGTCATTGATCGACTTACAATGTGACGTAAATATGTTCGAAGATTGTTGTCTAATATAGCGGGGTAAAATTTAATTATCTCCTTACAAGAAAGTTTTTTTTTTATGTATATATACCTTTTTACTTCACTATGAAATATATAATAGGTGCGCGTTTTCTCCTCTTTCTTTTTCCTTATGCATATATACTTATTTACTTATTACAACTCATCTTACTTGACAAGGTTAAAAGAACAATAATAATGAGGTTAGAGAAAAAGGTTATTGAGCATTATGAGAGTGGTTGTTTTGATACTAGGGAGTCTTCTCGTGCGAACTCAAGGAAAAGGAACGTAGATTAGGAGGTTGATCGTACCTTGAACGATCGGAGACGTTAATGTAGAGATCGGGTGTTGCAGTGTTGGCCTTGGCATGATCCTTTGGTTCGAAAGAAGGAGCTGTGACGATTTTATGAAGTTCTGGACCAGTTTCATGGCTGACGTTTTCTTCTTAGGCCGTTTAGCCAGGTGCATCAGGAGGTGCGTAACTGAGTATGTAGGCTGTATGTATGGATCTCCGATGAGCATGATCGTTTGCACAATGGGTAACATCCGGATGACACCAGCGTTTGCTGTACCGAATGGAATGAATTTTTCCCCAGGTGCGATTTCAGGTGGAGTCCACTTGATATTGTAGGTTGTTGTTATCCCGGAGATTCAACAACTTCTCTCGGTGGTTAACAGTATTTAGACCACTGATGCTCCGTGCCATATTGTTTAGGACAGCGGGTTTTCTACGGGAAACATTATCGTTCTCGTACGTGGTCGATATCTTCTTTGGAATAGATCCCACATGATGCTGGGTAGGTGTATCGCCAAGTAGATTTCGTCGTTGCCTTCACGCTTGCAGATGGTACAGCTTCGATCGCAACAGGTATATACTAGGTGACCCCAAGAAGTAAGATGGGGGAAATAGGGAGTTGAAGGTCGTTTGCATTCCGCTTTTTCATAATATGTGCGTTTGAGGAGTAAGGAAATATGTTTTGTTCTCACGAGCGACAGGCAATTGATCGCAACATTCTTCTAACCTGGTCAGGCTACTTCTATTATAATAAATTGAATAACGTATACTTGTTCGCCTACAAGTATCGCCATATAGTCTGGCGTCTTCATTAAATTGTATACAATTCGTCTGAGGCTTGGATCGCTCAAAACAAAACGATTTTGAATCATTTGGCGCTCTTGCTTACACTATTGCTTATGCATACTCTAATATAATCATTTGATAATACAATTGAAGGTCTACGTATAGGAGTTTCCAATTGGCGTAAGCGAACATATTTAGGTTCGTGATTGGAGATCTTATTCGAACTGTGGAAAAAAGAGTTCGGCGAGTTTCGAACATAAACAATTTTGAGTGTTCTGTATTGAAGATACTGTAACCACACATTTGATTTGTTCATCTGGTTGCGAGTGTAAAGGTGATATCGTTAGATGTTACTGAGTACGTTGATACGGGCTATCTGAAAACAGTGTAATTATTATGGTTATTTATTTAATTAGGATTAAAATCGGATTCGGTGTCTCTGGTTAGTTTGTGTTTCTTGTTGTTTTTTTATTTCGGTGTTAATGTTCGAGAATCGCAATCGGTTCTCATGCCCTATTCGTGTTTTGTTATTATATTGGATTTTTACGTTACTCTTGTCCAGTTTTCGAGAACCTTATGTGGTCCGGTATAATGATCTCCGAGTTTACCTGGTTTGGGACCCTTTTGGAGGTAGACAAAATCTCCAACCTTAAAACTCTTTGGATTAGCGTTTTTATCATAATATTTCTTCGAACGATGTTTGGACGAGACTAGGTTTTCATAGGCGAGGTTCCTGATTCCATTTATTCTCGTAATTAATTCGATTAAATACCCGCGATAAGTGGGCAACTGATCGGATTCTCTAAGTGGTTCGCTTGATGGAACTCTCGCTTGTCTGCCAAAAACTACTTCATATGGAGTATAATGTGTACTCTCATGAACGCTGGTATTATATGAAAGAGTCGCTAATTCTAGCCATTGATCCCATTCATTATCCTTATCTGCATATTGTTTCAAAAATTCAGCCAGTACGTGATGAGATCTCTCAAGGGATCCGTTAGATTGAGGGTGAAATGCCGTTGTTCGACATCGCTTGATTCGAAATCGTTTAGCGATTCGTTTCATGAGGCCACTTAAAAAATTACTTCGTTGATCTGTTAATAGCGCCTTGGGTGCACCAAAAACACATATCAATTTCTTTATAAATGCATCGGCGACCGTTGTCGCTAGTGCATTTGGGAGTGGAATAGCGACACAAAATGTTGAAAGGTTGTCTTGGATAGTCAGAATGTATTCGTTCTGATTTGACGTACGTTGCATTGGACCTACGATGTCTATCGATATTTTTTCACAAACCGTGCTCGATGTATCCGATATGATCATTGGCTGTTTTGTTTTGACTCTAACCAGTTTCCTTAATTGGCAATCTAGGCATTGTTGAATTCTTCTCTGAATGTCCGATTTCAAGTCTTCCCAAAAATACTGTCTTTTAATTCTATTATATGGCTTGGAGACGCCTTTGTGTCCTCCTATAGGGGACTTGTGCATCTCGTAGAAAATGGAATCTCGTTTTTCAATTGGCACGTAGCGTAGTGTCCCTAAGCAGATGATTACTCTTGTTTCACTGGACTTGAATGTTTCTTTTATTATGTTCAAGACATCAGCCCATATTAAGCGCTCGACGTGGTTACTGTGGCAAATACTCACTGATTGGAGCTTGAGATTTTCGCAAAGATCTTTTAATTCCCTTACGCTTTCTTTAATATTTTCTGATACGACGAATAATGAACCAGAATACTCGCCTTTGATGACTAGTGCAATGTGATACTTTTTTCCAACCTGTTTACTGTAGGCACGACCTTCTGTTAAATTCTTCCAGAGGGGAAGTTTATTTGCTTCGAATAATTTTTGCGATCCAGAGTCGCAAGGGTTTCCAATTGAGTCGACAAAATATACCAAATTATCGTTTCGATAGTGAAATAATTCCTTGGTTGTTACGCAATTTGCGATTTTAAATTCAGAGGTTTTATCTTCCCGGAGTAGGATTTCTTTGTCTTCAGAGGATATTGAGTCAACTGTATTGGTGGAATCGGAATCTAGGTCAGTGGAGCTTTTGGAGTTGGGAATTTGAGGTGCTTTGCGCAGGTTAGGCCTCTCAGCTGATCCGGGGTCGGTGCTTTTTCTGGGTCGCCTAACACGCGCGGGCCTTGCTATCTCGGCTTCTGTTTCCTCGCTGCTACTCTCCTCGTAGTTTATGGCCCTACGATTTCGGAGCGCATGGCGCCGGGACTTGGAGCGCACGTCTATCCCCTTAGCGGCAGGTACATCAACCTTTCCCGATTCGTCGTTAACGAGTTTTCCCTTGACCTGTTGTTTTGTTTTCTTTAACACCTGAGCTGCATCGTTTTTCGCTTGCAAGCGGGTGACGACATGTATTTCTTCTATTTTTGGAATTTCGTGGATTTCTGCCTGGGGTGTAAGGATTATGGGTCCTTCGTTTTCGCTAACACTATTCTCTCCTAATTCGCGGAGTATATCTTGTACTATTTCATCTAGATTTTCATCGTTCTTCTGTTCGCAATGAGGGATGGCATTGACATCCTCGAATTTTTCAATTGGGTTACGCGATAGGGCGTCAGCGTTTGAATTTCATGTCCCTGGTTTGTACACGACTTCGTAGTCGTATTCCGAAAGTTTAAGTTGCCATTTCAGGACGCGTGCGTTCGCGGCTTTGGCTGTTTTAAACCAGACCAGGGGCTTATGATCGGTCACAAGCGTGAATTTCCTACCGTAAATATAAGGCCTAAACGCTTTAACGATGCGAATAATTGCCATTGCCTCTTTTTCATATGTGTCGTACCGAAGGGCTGCCCCGCGTAGTACGCACGATGTATAAGCGATCGGTTTATCTTTCCCTATTTCACCTTGTGATAATACTCCGCCTAAGGCGTAGCCGGAAGCATCCGTTGTTATTATGAATGGTTGTTCAATGTCTGGATACTGCAAGATGGGAGCTTCACAGAGCTTATCCTTGAGTATTTCGAAAGCCTTTTGTGTTTCTTCGGTCCATTCGAAATCGACCTCATCTTCTAAAAGTCGCGTCAATGGTTTCGCGACCTTCGAAAAATCTTTAATGAACCTACGGTGGTAACCTGTTAGGCCCCAAAATTGCCGAATATTTTTAACAGTTTTGGGAACTGGGAATTCCCTACCGCTGACAATTTATTGGGATCCGGTCTTAACCCGTCCTTCCCGATTATATGCCCTAAGTAATTAACTTCTGGCCTGAGAAATTCGCATTTGTCCGGTTGCAATTGTAGGTTGGCTCTACGCAACCTTTCCATCAGTTCCTCGATTTTTTTACCGAGCTCCTCTAAATCCTTGGCGTAAATGACGATGTCGTCGAGATAAACGAAGAGGGATACTCCTTGGAGTCCACTCAACACGACGTCCATCAAGCGCTGGAAAGTCGCCGGGGCATTTTTAAGCACAAAAGGCATTCTCGAAAATTCATAGTGCCCATACGGAGTAGAGAAAGCAGTTTTCGGCTTATCATCGGGATTCATTTCTATCTGATGGAACCCGGACGCTAGATCGAATACGGAGAAATAATTTGCGTTGCCTAATTGATCTAGAATGTCTGTGATGTTAGACAACGGATAAGAATCGCCGATTGTCTTTTCGTTAAGGGCCCGAAAATCAATTACCATTCTCCAACGCTTATTGCCATTGGAGTCGGGTTTCTTTGGTACTATCCAAACAGGGCTGTTGTTTGGGGATTGCGAATGGATAATAAGCCTCGAGTCCCGTAGCTCGTCTACCTGATGCTGGACATCGCCTTTAAGAGCCTGGGGAAACCTGTATTGTTTTGTATTGATCGGATCTTGTGCTGCAGCACAGATGTAGACTCCAGAGGTTCGCCTTTTATGTGAAACCTATCTGGGTATTTTTCGATCATTTTTTCTACATGATCTAGCTCATCTTTGGCTAGATGATCGAGTCGCAGGAGCCCTCTTATTGGCTCCGTGCGCTTCGAGAGAATGTTTATATTACGCGATCTTGGGTCAGACATGGAAACACAATTTACGAATTGCATTTCTCTCAAATTTGAAATTTGATTTATTTTCGATTTTGAATTTTTGACGCTCATTGGCTTTTCTTTTATTTTTAATCTTGATTTTTCAATTTTATTCGATCTTGATTCTTGGCCTGAGATTTTATTATTATTTTATTTGATTTATTGATCTTAGTTCCAATTCTTTCCTCGCTACCATAATTTTTTTTAAATTTTCCTTGGTCATCGCTCTCTTTGGGGCAATGCCAGGTTTTTAATTCGACATTTTTCGTCTTTTTTTTTAAATGGTCTCTTTTTGGCTCTGAAAATGCGCGATTGTCTTGCAATCATCGCATGAAATAGAAGAGTCACGAGGGATCAAACTGGAATGAGAGATTGTCATGCAATCTCTACTTGTTTTATTTCCTGCTAAGTCTTCGATCGTGTCGAATTCTTGCAGTTTTACGACTGGCACGATCAGTCGTATGGCATCATTTGTGGTATTGTAAACCTTCAAATGAGCTTTTCCGCGGATGTTCGTTACCAGGCAATTGCCGGCATATACACCTTCACGGATTTTTAAACGCGAGAGATAACCCTCCTTTATCGTGCTATCCTCCACTTTTACGTGAAAGGAAGTTTTCGAACGCGCGGGGATTTCTATCACCTCGTCGGGTTTGCCTGATTTTTCAAATGGCCAAGATCTTGTTCCGCATTCAAAACGTTCTGTCTCATAATTAATTTTTGCTTTAATTTCAAAAAAGAAATTCGACCCTAATAATCCAGGGTAGGGGAGCGGTATCGAATCTGGAATTATGTGAAATAGGCACCTCGTCGGGTTCGCCTGATTTTTCAAATGGCCAAGATCTTGTTCCGCATTCAAAACGTTCTGTCTCATAATTAATTTTTGCTTTAAGTTCAAAAAAGAAATACGACCCTAATAATCCAGGGTAGGGGAGCGGTATCGAATCTGGAATTATGTGAAATAGGGCCTTGAACCCGAATACTTGAATTATTACGCTCCCTAACGCGTACACTGGTAGCTCTGATATACCTTTTAATTTTATCATATCTGATTCATCGATACCGACCATATTTCTTGTGTTTTCTTTCTCTATAAGATTGGGAATGGCTCCAGTGACTAATAGCGTTATCGTGCGACCCGTTTCCGGTAGTGCTCCGATACACACCGAGGGTAGCTCTTTGAAATTTTCGACGTTTATTGTATAGGTCAGGTATCGTTGGCTTGAGCATCTTCCATGGCCATGTTTGCCGGACGTGTGGGGGTCGGGGTACCGCTCGGCGCGTCCGTCCGAGGGGTATTCTTCCCGTTTCCCGACTGATTTTGAGACTTATTATATTCAAGTATGCGGCAATTTTCTAATGTATGGTCGAATTTTTTGCAATATCGGCAAGTCGGTGTATTATTTTGCGGCGCTTTATTCTGAATTTTGAAGCATTTGTCCGCAGTGTGCCCGCGATTATGGCAGTATTGGCACTGTGGAACAGATGAGGGCCGAGCACGATCACTCGAAAAATGCTGTGGCTCTTTACGCGAGGTACACTCGCTAGCCGAGTGCCCTGGTTTTTTACATAATTGGCAAGTAATTGTGTAGGACCTTTGACTGTGGAAACATTTGTCCGCGGAGTGACCTATTTTTTTACAAATTTGGCACGTGACAGGCCCGTGATCGTTAGCAGATTTTCGACATTCGTTGGCACTGTGGCCATGGATTTTACAAATTTGGCAAATCACCGTCGCGAATCGACAAGCTTCGGTCGGGTGATTATCCCTTTTGCAAATATTGCATATCCTCACAGGTCTAGTCGGAATAGCTCTTTCAGATTTGGTGGAACGCGATTCCATTTCCCTTCGAGCCTTGAGATCGCGTTCGATTCTAACCGCGTGATCGATGACGGTGGGCATGTATACGCACGGTGGGAGTAGGTATTCGATCTCCTCTTTTAATCCGCGTTTAAAACTTGTGAGAAAATATTCGTCGATTTGTCTCTTAAATAGTTGGTCCTCTTCCGCATTGTTCGCTAATTTTTGTGTCTCGAATATTTCTCTTGCCTTTTTTCCTAATTCTCGCGGCAAATTCCATAATCCTGTCGCCGCTTGCCTGGTAGATATTGCTGAGTTCTCCCAACAGCTGAATCTCGGATTTGTTTGGCGCGTATATTTTTTTTAGAAAATCTACGAGGTCTTTTACCGTCTCGAATTTAATTCCATGTATACTTTCTCTGGCTAGATCTTTCAATTTGTTCCTCAATAATTTTGCTAAATACTTCTCTGATTCGGCTGGAAGCATATCTTTGGCATCTTCACAACCGGTCGTAAATTCTGAGAAGGGGATATTTTTCCCGTCAAATTCCGGAACAACGCTAACAGCTTCCTTCAAAGATATTAATTGATTCGTTCCTAGAGCCATATTGTTTGAATTATCTGCATTTCCCTTAGTTGGTAATCCTAATTGTTTTATGGATCTTTTAGGAGCTTCGATGCCAGATAATAAATTAGCGTTTGATCCCCTCAATGCGTACCCTGTACTATGGGATTGACCTGGTTCGTCTGTTTCTGAATGCGGTAAATCCCCAGTAATGTTTAAATCGAGCGACTCGCATGTGGATTCCTTATCCATTAAGGCAATTTGCAACAGCACATACCCTTTTTACTATCCCGGACGAGCCCGCAAAATTTATATGTCACGTCCTGAGGGGACGTGGGCATATGTTTTATCGCGGTTCCCTCTTTTTAGCCTACGCCTAGCGCAATAGCTCGGGATGAGGGTGAAAAAGGGAAAGGTGCATGCAAAGATGGGAATGACGCAGTGACTCGATTAAGAAACAAATTGATCTATGCAAATAATTAACAATTTGGGATTTATTGAAATTAATCAATTGAGTTAATTCCGTCAACGTGAAAATACATAGAGGTTCGCTTACATTGATGATGCGCCGTAGATACGATAATCGGTTCACAGCGGTCAGGTTCGGGCTTCCACAGGTAGGTCGGACCCCTCGGTTGCGCACGCTCGGTGACAATGTTGAAATTACACGTTGATACTAATTTTTACACATGCGAGTTTCACACATACACATTCAACGTAGACAGTTAAATGATTTCTAACAGTTCGCGTTTTTATGAGGAACAATTTCAAAGTTCAAGTTTTGCGTTGCCTGTCACGAGACAGATGTTCTACTTATTCCGATGAAAGTTGTTGGGAGACTGTTCTCTCCGAATGGTGATGGAACACTGACTTGATAATTTTCTTCTTCTAAGATGTAGGAAAAATTGGGATGCTGAGTGGTGGGAGAAGGAACCTCTGGAAGAGTGCACTTTTGGTGGTGCATTCTTTTTGGATTGGTGGAAAAGCCATTGAATATAGGTCTCTTCGGTTGATTGGCCGAAAATAGAGAGTGGGAGCAGGATGTAGGTTCGTCGCTCTATTTCCGGGAATCGGAGCTGCGCTTCTTTATCTGGAGCGCGGAAACATACAGAGAGGAAAAAGGGGCCTTGTCGGCGGCAAGAACGCACGCTTGAGATAGGGCTTGTTGACCGAGGCCCGCAAGTCCGCATGGGAAATATCAAGGCAGTTTTATGACCGGGTCAACTTCCTGAGTCGGAGGATTTTCGCCTAGCGAGTGTATATTTTAAGGATTAGGACATTTTCCGCTCTTGGATGGTCGTTAGCATTCGGTATCGTTGCGTCGTTATGTATTTACGTCTGTACGAATATCATCACGCATTTCTTGCGTGTCGCTTTACGTGTTCGTCATCCTTGTAATCCGAAGGTTTCCCTTGTGTATTTTTGGTCTTAAGGACACTCTGCGATGGACTCGGACTCTGTTCGGATTACAACGAGACTGTTCGAAATTTTCCCGCTTGTATATTTGTTCTCGATATTGTTAAGACCGCTACGCTTTCGCGTGGGAAAGTACGCAAAACGCTTAGTTATATTATTATGGATAGGCTACATTTCCGCCGTGGTAGGCCTACCTCTAAAGAAAAATTTTCAGATCCGTCGAAACATGAGAATGCCGCTATCGTGCGTATTAGGCTTAAAAATACATTGTACGCATTTGGTCGCGACGTGACATTATTAAGAGGAAACAAAAACTTTTCATTACTTTGCGTATAATTGGGTATTGAGTACGCATTAAATGTTGGAAAAAACCCCTGAAAATCATATCGACAAACAAATTTCGAAAAAAAGTTTTTTTAATAAAAAAATCAATTTCGAAAATGTTTTGTCCATATGATTTTCAGGGCTTTTTTCCAACATTTAATGCGTACTCAATACCCAATTGTACGAAAAGTAGTGAAAAGTTTTTTTTCCTCTATATAATTATGAAATGATGTCTGATGTCACATCCTACGATGTACTCGCTGAACTTTCCCCTTATACAAAAAATTATTGAAACTGAGCTCAAGATTGCAAGACAGGCCAACACACTGCGACCACGCACGAAGAATGTATCGCATAACCCAGCCAAAGACCTTGGTCGTCAAAATTTGAAACTACACGGTTCTAGGGCCGATTTCTCCGAAAAGTCGTAAAACAAAAATCATGACTGCCAGCTAGATGGCTTGAAGATAGACCCTAACGTTGTTTCGATTCTTACTCGTATGAGAACCAAAGACAGACCAAGGGCTCCGGAAAACTCCACTCGAACCGGCCATAAAATCGAGAGCGCAACGAAATTCGAATGCACGTGCAAAGCCCGCTACGCGGCTGGACGCTACGTTATCGCGTGGTGACTTGGCACCGCGGCCCCAGACTTCATATAAACAAATTCAACCCCGCCTGCTTTCCCACGGTAAACTGGCAGAGGTAAGACTTCTATGTCCCTCGCTCTGATTGGCTAATGGACGATTAATATTACTGCCACAACACGTCCTCGATTGGGTAAAGGAACATTAAAAAACCAAAGTCCCCCTTTTTCCATACTCTACCAAAAACGGAATCTGGAGCAAGAAGGTCCAGGGGATGGTGGTAGAAGTCAGTCTTCCGGCAACCACGATCACACAAAGTTCTTTTTATCAAGTCTCAATCCGAATCTCCGGTCAGAATCCAGCGAGCTCATATCTAGAGTTCCTTAACCGATATCCATCGCGTTGAATATTCATTTCCTTTCTTGTAGAGCGTACGTTGTCTTGCAACTCGAGTTTATACAAATCTTGTATTTCGACAGTT
Source organism: Ophion costatus (assembly GCA_951751655.1). NCBI lineage: Eukaryota > Metazoa > Arthropoda > Insecta > Hymenoptera > Ichneumonidae > Ophion > Ophion costatus. The sequence goes on from OX632368.1 coordinate 4,861,520, forward strand.
CTCTAACAGTTACGCGATAATCTTAAGAATTTTAACATTTGTATTACGCGAAATATTTCATAGTATTTTCCATCCTCGAACCGCGAAATCCACGAATACTAGAATCTGTGTCACCGAACATTTGCTGTGTCCGTCACACACACTCACACCATCTGCGAGCGTTCGGGCCACCGACGAAGGGCCCGTAGTTTTACGACCGTACCCGACACCCAAGCGACTGGGTCAACGCCGAGACGCATCAATGTAAGCGAACACATTTTCACCCTTTTGTCTTCAATTTGTATCTTTAAAATAATAGGATCAACCCATACGGCTGATTCTAATAAATTACGAGGCAATCGAACACAAGTGTCACACCCATTATTTTCAACGATTGGATCATCCAGGAAATTCCTTAAAATTACCCTTTCCACCAGCACGTCCCCTTTTTAACCCTCATCCCGTGCTATTGCGCTAGGCGTAGGCAAGAAAGAGGGATACCACACATATATATATATATGCCCACGTCCCCTCAGGACGTGACACTGAGAAGGACGAAACTTGCTATTTCTTGATATTTCTTCCGACCGCGCAATCAGGGATTTAAAAAAAAATCATTATCGGAACTGAAACTAGAAACTTCAAGCTTCAAAATCCTTTTTTTTTATACGACCATTTTTGACGAAGTGCTCCTTTAATTTTGTGTGTCAGTGTATGTGCACTTTTCGGTACTTCCGATTCGCTGCCTGTTGGATGATTTGCTTGTTTTTGGGGATAATACTATATCGCTTGATGAAAGTATATGCGAATGAATATAATAATACGAATATAAATATATTTCCGCTTACTTTTCTGAATTACAATTTATTTGGCATAGCGACGGGTGTTCGTAAAGCGCAAACAACTATTTAGAAGATAAATAAGTTGTATTTGAGATTTATTATCATATTTAAATCGACGTACGAACTAATCAAATAAGCGGTCGGAGTGCGCGATAAATTTTTCGACACTAATAGATAACTAATTAAAATATTAATAACTGATAAAAATAACTAATCAAATAAGAATTAATAGTAATAATAATTTAAAAAAAGCACTGAGCGCGGGAAACGATCCTGCATCCCTGCGGACCGAAGCCATGAATGCTACCAACGGGACCATCTTATCGCTTGTGATAATAATGCATTTTCTGGCACTTACGATTCGCGGCCGGATGGATGATTGACTTGTTTTTGAGGATAATGCTTTATCGCTTGATGAAAGTATGAGAATTAATATAATAATACGAATATAAATATATTTCCGCTTACTTTTATGAATTATAATTTATTTGGCATAAGGACGGGTGTGAGTAAAGCGTAAACAATTTTTTAGAAGATAAATAAGTTGTAATTTACACTTATTATTATATTTAAATTAACGTATAAATTTAAAAAAAATAAGCGATCAGAGTGCGCGTTACATTTTTTTGTATACATTAATAACGCAGAGAGTCAAGAGCTAAATAAGCATTGAAATCATCTGAAAGCCTCGCGCGTGCCGTCGGGTGACGTCACGCGCGAGTCGTGCTCAGGTCGCTTTTTCCCTCGATGCCTTCGTTTCGACTTGGCCGGACATGAACGTGCTCAGCGTCTGTATTTGGTGTAGGTGCCGAAGGCGTAGTCGGGAAACTTCGACCGCACTCGGCTCTTTCCGAAGATATCCGAGCGTCGCTCGCTCACGGACACACGCTACTATGATTGCGTAATGGGTGCGTAAGAGACTACAGAGGGGGTAACTTTTACGCGCGATCTGGCTGCACTGCTCACGACGCGGTGGATCGCGGTGCGCTCTCGATTGTCGCGCTATGGTGCGCTTTCTCCCAATTACTCTCCGTGAGCGTGATCGATTATTGCGCGCCGGTAATCGGTTGTCCTAACTATGGAGCCACCCGTCAGAGATCGCCATGTACCTTCTTATAATGATCAATGCTTGTGTATGTCTGTCCGTGTGACGCTCAAACTTGAAATACCTTTTTGAGCTTCAGGTTTTCCTGATACACTTCTTTTAATATCCTTGTCGCTCTTATTCAGTGTTTACACGTGTGCGTGTGTGTGTCGCCTGGTAAGCCTGGTGTCGAATGGTACCCATGTACCATTCCATCATCCCCTTTATTGTTAACTTTCGTTCTTAATTTAAATAAATTTCACTTTCCCTTTGTTTTTGTTCCTTTTCTGTTTTTCTCTTCATCGTCTTTCTTCCCGTTTATCGTTTTATGACCGTGTATTTTTTGTGTTCATTTGTGTCTCTCAAGTTCTCTCGAGTTTTTATAATGCAAGTAATGCGCTTTTCTGGGAAAAATAGATTTGTTGATCTTTTCGGTACAAATGCTTAAAATTCTTCGAAACAGTCCCCTCCTGCATCAACGCACTTGCGGAGACGTGTCTGCCACCCCTGGAAGGCACCCTGAAACTCCTCCACAGGAATGCCTTTTAAGAACATTGTAACATGCGTTTGGATGTTTTCCACGGTCTCCCAATGCTTTCCTTTCAGCTGTCTCTTCAGTCAGGGCAACAGAAAAGTCACAGGGAGCCTAATCGGGACTCTAAGGAGGCTGAGGGACCGCTGGGGTGCTGCTTCGTGTCAGGAAGTTGGTTACGACGAAGGCCGTGTGGCTGGAGGACCTCCTCCCGGCCTTCCTCGAACGCCTTTTGCCACCTCCCGGATTGTGATCTTGAAATCTAGCCGTCCCTAAAGGCCTCTTGAAGCATCTGGAATGTTTCGGTAGCATTCTTTCCACGCCACACGGAAAACTCGATAGCGTACCGCTGTTCAAGCGAACCTTCCATCACGCCGTGTTACAAAGGCAAAAAACTTTCTTCACGCAAAGACGCGTCCTTCCGCTCTCACTGCTCAGAGCGAAATGAGGCCGGGCGCGTTTGAACGGGCAGACCCCCCACCATATTTTCCGACCGGTCCGAGCGCGCTGTGATGGATAGTCGGGCCACAATAAAATCATGCGCATTACTTTCATAATGGACTTTGTAATTTGTAATACCAGCCCGCCCCTCCTCCTATCGTGGGTCGGTTTCTCTTTCTGAATTCATGGTGGAGGTATCGCGTATGAGACGGACCTGTACGTCTCAATAGTTTTGAATTAAACGGAAAAGCAAGTGAAGGTGCGGCTATTGAGATGGCGGATCATCCTCGTAATATTTCCAATTCGGCGTATCCTAGGCTGACTTCACGCTCATGTGGTCAGTTCATGCATTACGTGATTACGTGAAAATATTGAATATTTATGATTCAATATTTTCCGCACCCTCCACTTGTAATACTATTTTTTTTATTGTCTCTGCTACGGCGAACGCTTCGCTTATGGTAGCTTTCATGTACACGGTTCTTCCCCTTACTACATTCTCCACCATTTTCTCCATTTCACACCCCAATCGATCCCCACCTTGCGGCCGCAGCCGACTTCCCCCTCTGTATCGCATTCACCATGACATTTTCTGCCATGGGTATAGGGTATGCATGAAATACTAATAAACATTAATTTCCACACATATTAATTAGTTACTGAATCCTTTCAAAAAACCGTACACAATAGTAATTTGCTCAATAAATCCAGCCCACAAAGATCGACATATGAAACAAGCGACTTTTTCAACTTTAGCCTAATTAGGGATATATGCGATCTTGTAGTGACGACGTCACGGATAAACAACATGTAATTATTTATCCAAGTGAATTGTTCCATGATTTTAACCAATGCTATAAGTATTGATAATTAAATATATATCAAACTAAAATTTCCTGGCTTATTAACATTGTATACGTTCACAATATGAATCGTCCACTATTCTCAGTATGCTACCTCTTCTGCAGCGTCCCTGGAAAAGAACATCGCGATCACCTCAAGGAGCAAGACCATTTCTAAAGTCGAAGCCATAGTACACCTAGTATTTTCTTCAATTCACCATTAAGGTGATCGGTCGAGTGGTCGCCGGGGTCCTCTTGAGCATCATGTTTACATTTTCAATAAGTATTTTAAGATTAGAATCAGTCGTTCGTGCAGGTATGTCATTGTAACACGCGTATGTATACGAGTAGTATAGCTCTGAGAGTTCTAACGCAAGTCCTCTGAGGGCGGTGCGGGGCGCGGGGTTCACGCGGGAAGCGGGGTGAAGTCACGCGCGAGAGGGGGAATCGGAGGGGGCGGTGATGTCACGCCGAGAGGGGGAAATTGTTGGCGCTGGAGGGGGGTATCGATTGATTATTGATTGATTATTGATAGGTCATTTATTTTTTCTCTTTTGAATTTAATTTTGAATTTTATTATTATTTGATTTATTTTCATGTCATATATTTGTGTGAGCGCTGAATAGCAGGTACGAATATCCGCACAAAGAGGAGAGGCCGAGAATACGGCTTCTCCATTGCGAGTCACTAGGCGGGCATTGGACGGCACGCGGGGAGCAGGAAGTCGTTGGAGTGGTCGGTTCACGTTGGTTGACCCGTGTCGCTGATACGAAGCGATCGGGTTACACGTATGCATGAGAGAGAGAGTAAGAATGAGCGATCGGATCGCATGCATGTGAGATAGAGCGACTCTTCTGCATATATAAAGACATATACATTTAACTTTAGCCATTCGCCGATTAAAGCGGTTGGGATTGTTTGGGTGAAATCCCAAACAACCCCAACCGCCACGAATATCCTCGAATATCTTTTGAATGTCGTCGAACATCTATTGAACGCCTTCGAATATTTCACGAATGGCTTCGAACGTCTCACGAACGTTTTCAAATGTTTCTTGAACGTCTCTAGAACTGTTCACCAGCGTCTTCGAACGTTTCACGAATATAATTTAATATTTTATGCTGGAGATGTGAAATTAATTCAAAAGTTTTAGAACAGATTCTGCACATTGGTAGAAACCATTATACCAACATATATAGGTAAAATGCATTATAAAAATGTCGATTCAGCATCATGTGTCATCTCAAGGCAAAAATGCCTAGCAGACTCGCGAAAGAATAAAATTAATCGAACGATATTGCTAGCGCTTCGTGGATCTCGTCGAAGAAGTTGATGTCAGCAGAATCGTAAAGTCTGTAGAAAAATATATAACGAAAAAATGCACACGGCACCAAGGATGCAGTCGTTATAGAAAAGGAATATAAATCGTGATTGAAAGGTAGACACTTCCAGTCAATGTTTGAATTCCCGAGATCGCAGAGTGCCTCGCGAAGAGACATAGCGGACAACATTAGAAAAAATCTTTCCGAGCAAGAGGCTCAAATCAGTACGGTAGAAGAGTATATTGTGTGAGAACAACGATGTGGCGAGTATATCGAGTCGTTAGGAGAACAATCCGAATTAAACGACCACCATTATCGATCCGAAATCGTCAATCGTTGATGCCTCAAATTGCACGACTTGAAGGCTTGAAGAATTCGCTACGTCAGCATTTCATACACACGGATGCTGGACATGACAATCATGGATTTATATGGCGCGATATTGATACGGCATTCGAGAGACGTAAGTAGGTATAATAGGTCCTTCTAACCCTGGGATCTCAGGGCAGAGTGGGGCGGAGGTCCAGCGCGGTGAAACCAAGTGCCCAGCGGAGGGGGTAGTCGACCGTAGGTATGTGACGTCACGGAGGGGTATACTGGTGGTCTCTGCGGAGGGGCAAGAGTCCGATGCGGGAGAGTGGGTATGTGACGTAACATGGCGTGGGAGGGAGAAAGGGTCTAGCGGCGGGGGGGGGGGGGGGGGTAAAAGAATTCTATGAATTGAAAAAAGATTAAATAATTGTTTATTAATGAAGAAATTTTACAATAATAGTGTGTGGGTATGTGTGCGTGTGCGTGCGTGCGTGCGTGCGTGTGTGTGTGTGTGTGTGTGTGCGTGTGTGTGTGTGTGTGTGTGTGTGTGTGTGTGTGTGTGCGCGCGCGCGCGCGTGTGCGTGTGCGTGTGTGTGTGTGTGTGTGTGTGCGTGTGCGTGTGCGTGTGCGTGTGCGTGTGCGTGCGTGCGTGCGTGCGTGTGTGTGTGTGTGTGTGTGTGTGTGTGTGTGTGTGTGTGTGTGTGTGTGTGTGTGTGTGTGTGTGTGTGTGTGTGTGTGTGTGTGTGTGTGTGTGTGTGTGTGTGTGTGTGTGTGTGTGTGTGTGTGTGTGTGTGTATTGTGTGAAATGTATTTCCTTTTTAAAATTAGTCGGAGCATGCAGAAAAAAATGGCATTCCAAGATGTTGCAGCCTGGCCAGGGATTAACGAAAAGTTTTTTCTCAACTATCTCTCTAGGGGTAGGTCTGTACTGTCTAGAAAAGGGACACTTCATCGTGGAGGTGGAAAATGGTCAAACTCATCACGCTTTGACTTTTATGATCTCCGCACAAACGTCTAGGTCATGGAGACGTAACTGGTTTAATATAACGAGCATCCTAGTGTCTTCGCTATGGAAGGAAACAGTGCTCCAAAAAAAATTAACTCGTCGAGGCCTTCGTTCCCATTCCGAAAGATCGTGTTACGATGTTGCATATAAGTCCGTCGAATCTCACCGACTCTTGAGACAGGTCTTAACAAGTCAGGGTTGAAGCTTTTGTTTGGCTGACATTCACAACCACTCACGAAGGGAATTTTTTTCTTTAGCTTGCATATTCAGAGCATGGATGAAGGCAACGTATTTTCTCGGACAAACTATCAGCTTTAGGGATCTATCGTCAAAGATCCTTGGCGCCGATGGACCACTTGAGCAGAGCTGCAGGACCTCATAAAATAAATCTTTTGACCCGATGCATCCCAACTTGATATTTTTGTCGCGTTTTCTTCGGTCAATATATGCCAGGGCGTTATCGGAAAATCTCTAGGGATCTGCTGTCGAGAAAAGTGGCACTCCATGGTCAAGGTGCAATCTAGCCAGACTCATTAAGCATTGACTTTTATTATCTCCACACATCGATGCCTAGGTCATGGAGACTGAACTGGCTTATTATAAAGAGGATCCTAGCGATTTCAGATTGCCGTGTATGTGCAACTTGCCCCCAAAACATTCATGGGAACGACGTATTTCTTGGAAAATCCTATCAACTTTAGGGATCTATCGTCAAAGGCCTTTGGCGCCGATGGACCACTCGAGCACAGAACCCATAAAATACATCTTCAGACCCGCTGCACCCCCACTTGTCGTTTTCCCTCTCGTTTTTTTTCTCGGGCAATCTATACCAACACGTCAACGGAAAACACTCGTGTTTTTTTCCCAAGACATACAGGGATAGCCTAAAAAATATTTTACCCGACCGGAAAGCCATTCTTAATGATCTGCTGCGTTCGAAGCTGGTTGCACTTTGAACGAAGCAGTCAGTCAGTTAACATCTTCGAATTCTTTCCCATGCATTACTATGGAGAACAACATTGAACAAATCTTGCATGAGCAAGCCACGCTGCTAAGTTCATTTGAAGATTTTACTGCGTGGGAGCAACGGTAGGTCGAGTTCATCGAAGAATTGGAAACGCAAAGCCGAATTAAGCGCCCGCGACTATTAATTGGCCATCAACCGTCATTGATAGCCCCAATAGCGCGTCTGGAGGGATTAAAAAGTTCTGTGCGCAGCAGCTTTATACACACGGATGCAGGGCATAGTGAGCATGGATTGATTTGGCGACAGATTGACACATCATTCGACAGTCGGATATTGACTGGTGCCATAATCAATCGCAACTATATCGAGCCACGACAATTTCTCCAAGATGCTCGCGACATAGTGCTCCAACATGTGCAAATCTCTATCTACATGCACAATAGTGTCAAAGTTAATACTATCTTGAATGGTGAATTTGTGAGTGGTGACAAACATGACAATAAAAGTATCAACACGCGATATAGTGAACGATTCAACGCAACGGACTTAAATGAGTGGTATGAGCAACGTGTTATGGAGCCTACTTTAACCATACTCGATGAATTTCAAGACCGTGAAAGTGGTTGGACGCTCCCGAAAATACTCAATCTTACAATAAATGTAAACAAGTTTAATCCAATGCGCGCTGGTTGCAACTTGAAATTGCCACGCGAAATAATAATGAAACGTGCTGTTGTCAATATAAAGTCTAATGACAATGCGTGTTTTGCATGGTCCGCGGTCGCAGCTTTAAGTCCCACCGAACGACACAGTGACCGCCCAATATCATACCCACATTATTCAACAGTGCTAAATCTACGAGACATTGAATTCCTAATGACAATGAACCAAATCAAGAAATTTGAACTTCAAAACAATCTTTCGATCAATATATATACTACCACCATCAAAAAAGACATTGTTCCAATCCGTGTGACTCAGCAGAAGAAGGAAAGACATATAAATTTGCTATATATTCACGATATTGAGGATAACAATGTGGGACATTTCGCATGCATTAAGAACCTGTCGAGGCTCGTCAGCCAACAACTGAGCAGAAACAGTCATAAAAAATATATGTGCAATCGGTATGTAAAAAGTTAATATATCTAATGTGTATAGACGCTTGGACAAATACATTTTTTTTTAATCTTCATTCTCTTGTTGCAGGTGTTTGCATTACTTCTCATCAGAGGATATATTGAAATCGCACGAGATTGATTGTGGAGCGATAAATGATTGTGCCATCCGACTCCCAAACGAAGCGAACAAATGGCTCCAGTTCGCGAACTTCCACGGGAAAGAGCGACATCCATTTATCGTGTATGCTGATTTGGAGTGTGTCTTAGCGAGGACTAGTGAGGGAACCGCGACAACGTATCATCAACGCCACGAAGTATTTAGTATTGGGTACTATGTGTGCTGTTTACACGACGAATCGCTTTCTTCGTATCGCCCCAGTCGCAGTGCCGATCCCATAAAAAGGTTCGTTGAAGAGCTTGAAAATCTGGTACGGCGCATAAAAGAAATTTTTTGTGACAATGTGCCAATGGTTCATCTAACACCGGGCGAATGGGCAAGTTTTCGAAACGCTACTCAATATAATATGTGTAAGAAAGCATTTGCACAAGGCGATGTACGCGTTCGGGATCATTGCCATCTGACGGGGCGCTATAGAGGCCCTGCCCATTCTGATTGCAACTTAAATTATAAACAGTCATTTTTCATGCCAGTGGTTTTCCACAATTTATCGGGTTATGATGCACATTTTATAATCAAGGAAGTAGCCACAGCGTTCGAAGGGAAAATCGATGTACTCCCGATAACGAAAGAGAAGTACATCTCATTCACCAAATACGATCAAATTGTAGATGATTCAAAGCGCAAGATTCAATTACGCTTCATTGATTCGTACAAATTTCTCAACACTAGTCTTGACAAGTTAGCATCATTTTTGACCGAGGACAAATTCAAAATCTTACGAAGGCAATTCACAGACATATCGCGAGACGACTTCAATTTGTTGACGCGAAAAAGGGTTTCCCCATACGAATACGTAGATGATGTGAATAAGTTGGATGACACTTGCTTACCGCCACGTGATGCGTTTTACAGTTCCCTGACAGATGACACGGTTTCTGAGAGCGAGTACGCACATGCTCAGAACGTTTGGGAGCGATTTTCCATTCGAACGCTGGGTGAATACAGCAAGTTGTACTTGAAGAGAGATATCTTATTATAGGGAGATATTTTTGAAAACTTTCGGGACACATGTATTGAGAGTTATGGGCTGGATCCTGCGTATTATTTCACATTGCCCGGGTACACCTGGGATGCAATGCTAAAGTATACGAACGTCAAATTCGAAATACTCAGGGACATCCACATGGTTTTATTTGTTGAACGAGGTATACACGGTGGTCTTAGCCAATGCTCAAACAGGTATGCCCGTGTTAATAATAAGTACATGGAGTCGTTTGATCCATCGAAAGCATCATCATACTTGATGTATTTTGATGTCGACAATTTGTATGGCTGGGCAATGTGCCAACATTTGCCAAATGCAAATTTTCGATGGGTCGACGACGCCTCCCAGTTTGATCCATTATGCATTCCGCTAGATTCACCTACAGGCTACATCCTTGAGGTTGGCTTAGAATATCCACAAGCTCTACATGTTGCGCACAAAGATTTGCCGTTTTGTAGAACACATGAAAAACCACCGGGTAAGCGGCCGGAGAAGCTGCTCGCAACCGTTTATGATAAGAAGCGCTATGTCATACAATATCGAAATTTGCCACAGTGTTTACGGCATGGGCTTCACCTTACGAAAATCCATAAAGTTTTATAATTTACTCAATGAACATGGCTACGCTCATATATCGAGCTAAATACTCAGTTTCGGACAGTAGCCAAAAATGATTTTGAGAAAAACTTATTCAAATTGATGAATAACGCGGTGTTTGGTAAAACGATGGAGAATGTGCGCAATCATGTAGATGCAAAAATGTTGACCAAATGGGGGGGCAGGTGTGATGCAGAGGCAATGATTGCGAAGCCAAACTTCCACAGTCGAAGCATCTTTTCCGACAATCTTATTGCTGTGGAATTGCGCACACTCGAAGTGAAATTCAACAAGCCGATATATGTGGGTATGTGCATACTCGACATATCCAAAACGTGCTTGTATGAATTTCATCATGAGTATATGGCACCTCTGTATCAAAATAAGTGTGAAATCATGTATACTGATACAGACAGTCTCATCTATGACAAGGAGAGTGATGATGTATATGCCGACATGAAGCGCGACATTGCAAAATTCGATACGAGCGATTACGGTGCGGACAATAAGTATGGTATGCCGTTAGTGAACAAGGAGGTACCCGGTCTTATGAAAGACGAATGTAATGGTGCCATTGTGATAGCGTTCATCGGACTTCGTTCGAAAATGTACGCGACACAAGTCGAAGGAAAACAGGACACAAAAAAGTTAAAGGTGTTTGCAATAGCATTGTGGCGAGGACGATACAATTCGAAGACTATGTTCGATGTTTTCATGAGGACATTGAAATGATGCGTATGCAAACGTGCATCAGATCAAAATTGCACAAAGTTTACACCATCTGTGAGACAAAAATCGCTCTAAGCCCGCATGACGATAAGCGATATATTATACCTGGCTCTTCCAAAACCCTACCATGGGGGCATTAGAGAATACCGTTGTAAAAAAAAATGTAAATTTGTTCGTAAATAATAATTGTCTTGGTAAAGAGATTGATTATTTTTGTAAATACAGAAAACGACTTTTCGTAATCCTCTGTGCGTGCGTGTGTGTGTGAATTTATCACCCTATTTTATGCAGCTCCTCGTAGCCACGTTCCACGAAGAAAAGGGATTACTGACGGCGCGAAGGAGAAAAAGCAAGCTCGGGATGCCGGCTGTGGAGTCGGTCGGGGGTCTTGGAGCGGTACATGCGGAGACGTCCAACAGTTTAGGTCGAAAGTCATAAAACACATATATACATATTTCTTTCCCATTTTCATTATTATCGACTACCAGTCAGCTTGACTTATCCAACTATTGGGGCTATTGTCGAAACCGAGCCATTTTACAAACATTCGATTACCGCGCTTCTTCAATACTGTTTCAATGAGATATATATTGGGGTGTTTGACACTGAGAAGCTCTTGCTCGTGGAAACCACCGGCGATCAGTTCATCTTTATGGTCCTTTAAGTACGTCACCGGATGCGTTTTTTTCACATGGGGTATAGTAAATATTTATGTTGTCCAGTTTGAGGTGTAACCCTTTTCAAAAACCGTCTCAAATTTGCTGATTCTCACTTTATCACCAACGGTGAATTTCGGTGTGGTTTTCATTGGAGTCTTTTTGAAAACTTGCTGCAATTGCTTCTCATTTTCCGCGTTAACATTTCTCGGTTTCATCTTAATGGTGCGGTGTACAGAATCATTGTATTCGGCTACTAGATTATCAAGAATATCGATCCACTTATAATTACCATGAAGACTAAATTGCATCCACATTTTATTCTTCAATGTACGATTGAAACGCTCGCAAATGGATGCCTTTAAGGGGGGATTGTCTTTTTTTTCGCAAAATTTACCGCTTTTTGGGAATTTTTTTGTGAAGAAAGTATTCAACGGAAAACTTGTGAAACCTGGCATATAGTTTTATTGATCTGTTTACTACATACAAAAAAATTTTTGGTAATTATGCAGTTTGGCGCCTTTTCCGAAAAACGGCGGGAAATTTTTTTTTCGCCACAAACTGCCTCTATTAGCCCTAACTAATGATATTTCGTCGGGGGAGGCTGACATTTTCCATAATTACCATGAGTTATGGGGTTTTCGAGTTTGAGAAAACACATGATGGAATAGGGCATTTTCATGCATTTTGGCAGTGTGTGTCGGCTCTGCAACGACTTTCCACTCAAATCCACTATCCAACACACCCTCTGGGGGGGTTCGGGGGGGGGTGAAACCCCGCCGACGAGGTCAAGGGGCAGCGCTCCTGCGGGGGCGGAGGGGGCGGAGCCCCCCCAAGATGCTGGAAAGAGATTTTTCAAAGAAAAAAAGTCTTTTCCATAATTTGAAAATGAGTCATTATTTTGAAAATGAGTCTGGAAATCGTCGAATGTACTGTGTGTAGATTTGTTTTGCTATATGTGCGAATATCACATGGACGGATATACCGCTGAATTTTTTTTCAAGCGTCAATATCCAGACCATCGTGATCGATTTCACGCGATTTTCAACATCATCGGAACCCTAAAGAAGCTGTGACTTCCGACACTGATATGAGTCTTTTTCAAGACTGTCAACTATATCAGTATTTTTCAAGATTTGAATCAATCCTTATCAGGACCACCAAAATTTTGAACGTATTTCGACTGTTTACTAAACACACATATACACACATGCACACGCAACGCATTACCAACAAAAAAAGAAAAAAAAATTAAAAATCTCAAACTTCAAAACCCCATAACTTATGGAGTTTATGAGAAATGTCAGCCTCCCCCGACGAAATATCATTTGTTATGATGGAATAAACAACCCCATGGCGAAAAAAAAAATTTCCCGTCGTTTTTCGGAAAAGGCGCCAAACTGCATAATTACCAAATTTTTAAACAATTTCATAAAAAAATCCGCCTCCCACCCCCCTCGACGCGCGATGGTCCTCTTTTGATGGTGTGCACGATTACAGCCTTCACGTTCATCCTGCAACAAAAACCCAAAAAGCATTTTACTTTAGACACATATAGCTATCGTTCGATGAAGGGAAAAAAAAATTGACGATTTGGTGACGTTTTGAACTTGAAGTATCGATTTTTAGAAAAAAATTGATCGATTTTTTGTTATAAATAAAAAACTATTAAACGTATTGCTTTTTTGCTTCATCATACGATGAAAAGATGTCAGCTGAGCATTCTGTCCAAATTTGAAGGCAATCGGTTGAATGGTTTTTGAGAAATCGTGCACACCATCAAAAAAGGACCATCGCGCGTCGAGGGGGCCGGGAGGCGGATTTCGTGATGAAACTGTTTAAAAATTTTTTTGTATATAGTAAACAGATCAATAAAACTATATGCCAAGTTTTACAAGTTTTCCATGTGTTGAATACATGTGAATATTATACTTTTTCATGAGGGCTTTAAAGTCACAGTTATGAAATTCTTGTCCCCGATCAACGTGTAAATTCTGCGGTATGCGCCCCTTAAGGAGTATTGACTCCATTGCAGCGGCGGCACCTTTACCACTCTTACTCAACACTGGCACGGCCCAGGCGAATTTTGAGAAAGTATCGATGACGGTGAGGAGAAATTTGTGTTTGGAGTTTTGACGCGTGTATGATGACATATCGACGAGGTCAGCTTGCCGGTCTCGTCTAAGCCACGGATGTCCACATGTCGACGCGGATAGTTTCGTCGAGCAGGCTTGTGTAGCTCCAGCACGAGAGCGCTTCTTTTTTCGTTCATTTTCCAGTCCAAACAGTCGCGCATCCAATACAGCAATGACATGTAAATTACGCGTCACCCAATTTTGTAGAGTTTTGACATTGGCCTCGAGTGTCTTTGCAATGTCTCTTATCGTAGCTTCAAGTCCATTAACCAGTAATTGACTACTCTCATTAATTTCGTTGCGTATGTTCTTAATGATAGTTCGAGATCTTGTGTATAAAGCACTTAGAGTGATGGCGTCGTCTTCCCCTTCCGGATTAGCAATGTTACACAATCGTTTCTGCCCCACGTCATAATGACCATCTGTGGTGGTTTTAAACCCAATCCCAGGTCGGCCTGGAGGACCTTGCTTACTGAGGAGGACACTCTGACGCAATTGGCGTCTAAACACATCGACACTCATGATGAGAATGCATAAATCTGCCGACGTCGAGTTAATAAATGATTTCAGCCTCACGCAATTCCTCGATAATCGATATAATTTCATTCGCATGGGCTGAATTTCCGGCTGCTTGTGATGCCAGAAGTTAGGAAAGACGCTCTACTAACTCGTTTAGATTGTCCCAATAAATATAGTCTAACTGGGTATTTTTTCTAGCTAGCTTATACTTTGGCATACCCTGCCCCACATGATGATCGACTATGTTTCCGATATATGTGTTGAATTTGTGGCTGGTGTTACGTCGTATAGCCTCACTAGGCTTAGACAATTTTTTGTGTGCATTCGTTGAGATTACAATCTTTTCATAGCTTTTCAAATCGTCTGGTGTGAGTGCTTCGACATTCAGCACTTTTTTAAACAACAGTTCCGTTAATCCAACAGTTTTCGCATAACTCGCATCTCCCACACGAATATGTTGAGAGTCGAAAATTATCGGAGAATTGCCGATCATTAATTTGTTGTTTGCGAGATTCCGTACACCATATATTACATCCAAGCTTGCCTTTCTATTCGTTTGTAATAGCAGAAGATATTCACCGATCAATTCATCGACATTTTGCGAGTCATCATCATCCTCATATATCAATTCAAACGAATCTTGGGTTTCACTCTTGAAGGAATCTTGTGTCTCATGCTTCAATTGATGTTTCACACTATTTAACGCATCTCCTTCTTCAACATCATCACTCATCTTTTCATCCTTCATTTCCTCTTTCGCCACTTCACCGTTTTCATATGATACCAATTCCGCCAATGGTCTCACTATAGTCATAAAGACATCTTGCATTCTCTGCTCATCGCTATCTTTTCCAATTTTCTTCATCCGATGCTTTCGTCTGATCGCATCACTCGCCTGGGCAATTCGATGCAATACGTCTTTTTCTCGCAACAGATGTTCGCTCTTCATGTTGTCGCTGTCAAGGCATGCACAATACTGTCTCTTCAACCACGAACGATGAGTCATTTATCAATGGTGAGAAAATAATCGAAATCTTGTCTATATCGACCATCATTAATACCGCTATCCTTGTTAATCGCGATTAAGGCATATTTGTCAGAATTCCAGCATTTCATGCACATATTCTTGAAGCATGTATAAGTCATATCCGTAGTAACATGGTCGCTGTACACTTGTTTGAGATTCATATCGTCCTGCTTGAATAGCACAACGAAATTTGTATTATCTCTCACGAGATGTTTGGGGATACAGGTGTACGTCTGGTAAAGATAAAAACTGTCAACAATCTCATGTCTTCCCACGGAAAAGAAAGCTCTAACATTATCCTGCTTTTCGCATGCTATATCATCAGAGATTAATATAGAGTTAGATCGTGCATCACTCGGCGCTATCACTTGCTCATGCGCATCGAATGGATGATATTCAACTCCACTCACAGGTTCGAGTAATTGTTCGAGCAGCTTATACTTTGGCTGTCGCAGCGATTTGGAATACAAGTAAATATTCTTAAATCTCAAACCATTCGGATGAATGATGAGGGTGAGCAAAGCGGTGGTTTTTCCACAATTCGATGGACCGCAAAACGTTTGTTTGAAAAAAATAATTGGTGCTGCAAAAAAGACAATGATTCAAAGCAATGATTCATATAAGATTATTAAATCAGCTCTAACGGACGCACGTGCAGCTGTAAAGATGCAAGGTGGTATCGTAAGCACACCTCGAGTTCTACCTGTACCCCATAAAATTGGTGGCTTATTACCATTCCTCGTGCCTATTTTTGCGGGTCTTAGTGCTGCGGGTGCTTTGTCAGGTGGTGCGGCGAGTATAGCTAAAGCGGTAAATGCTGCTCAAGAAGCTAAACGTGAATTGGATTAAAGTAAGCGCCATAATCGAACAATTGAAGCGATTGCATTGGGTAAGGGCTTACATCTGAAACCATATAAGCAGGGATTGGGTCTTCATATTAAGCTAAAAAACTAGAAGTTACGCTACCTTACCGACCTCTTACCGACATCGACGTTCTCAAATATGTGGAAATTCTAAAAATACCACATTTTCGTAGAGTTTACGTGCGCGATACATTGCC
Source organism: Ophion costatus (assembly GCA_951751655.1). Taxonomy (NCBI): domain Eukaryota; kingdom Metazoa; phylum Arthropoda; class Insecta; order Hymenoptera; family Ichneumonidae; genus Ophion; species Ophion costatus. Next base: position 4,877,857 of record OX632368.1, read on the forward strand.
AGCGAGCGGACCCCTTAAATGTGAAGTAGCAATTGTTAATTTGGATAAAAATGTTGGTCCCGGAACACACTGGATCGCTTACAAAAAGACTGGACGCAAAGCCATGTACTTTGATAGCTCCGGCAACCTACCACCACCATCCGAACTCATGAGATAGGTTCGTGTTAGTAGCGCAAATTATAATTATAATAGATATCAGGAATATGATATGACTGAATGTGGACATTTGTGTGTCAAATTTTTTTATCAACAATTACAGCACAAAGACAAATATACACCATATATAGAGGGGAAATGACGTGGAGAATTCAGTTGTCAATTTACCAGCATCATGGATGAAAGTTTAACATTGACCATATCTGGCTCATCATCCATACACGAGGTGCAATACTTTCCTTCCATCGAACTCTCGCCACACAAAAATTATACTCTCGGTCTCGTGGAATTGTTGACTTTCACCTCTATTCCGAACATCGATGATGGTCACGATAAACTTTACGTGGGAGATGGGGTGTCGACGATACCTACGGGTAGTTATGAAATAGAGGATATTGAGACGTTTGTACAAGCAGAGTTCTCGCGTAAAAACATCAGCATCAGCATTAAACCCAATAATAATACGCTACGCAGTGAGATCGACCGAGATCATGATGTAAATTTTGAGCCGACAGATTCTATTGGACATCAACTAGGCTTTACTGCACGCAAACTGGAAGCCAATAAAATACATGAATCTGACGTTGCTGTAGCCATTCGCAAAGTGAACGCCCTACGCGATGAGTGAAACATTACCGCTGGTGCCTATATTAACGGACAAAAAGTACACACAATTCATGAATTCTTTCAATCTGTGCCACCGGGCTATAAGATGATTGAAGTTCCCTCGCATGTAAGTTATCTGCCAATCACAAGTCGAACGATTGAAACGATACAACTTCGCATAGTGGATCAGGACGGTGATTTGGTAAATTTCCGCGGTGAAGTAATCACCAAACGCCTGCATATAAAGTCGTGATGGGTATAATTTTCAATAGATCTTCCAATAACAATAAACAACCATGGATAAAAACGATCAGTCGTCGGCCAGCGCCCAAAGTGCTAAGACCTCAAAACGTGTTACACTTGAAGAGTTTGGGTCTCAAAGAGCGTGCCGAAAACGTGTAAAAAATTATTTAGTCTTTGCTCTGTGCATCTGCTGCGTGAAATGGAAGAAGAAATCGTAAACATTCAGACACCTGTGGTCTTTAATGAATCTATCATCCATTGCGAGATTCATGCTCATCAGCCACAGACATCTTCGACCTTCAATAACAGCGATAAAATCCGTATTGCCACTCAACATGAAGACCTCGCTATCCTGCCAAGCAAGAGTTCTCTACACATATGTGGGAAATTATCCAAGTGTGATGGGACGCCATCCGCTGCTACAAGTCTCGTCAACAATGCCATTTGTCATTTGTTTGAGGAAGTACGATATGAATTGAATGCCATAGAAATCGATCGTAATAAGAATGTCGGGATTACGAGTGTAATTAAGGGATATTCGTCTTTCTCACCGGCCAAGAGCTCTATGCTCGAGAACACTGGATGGCTCGATGTCGAAGAGACCAAGCAGATTGTAGATGTATCGGGAAACTTTTATGTTTGTATACCGCTCAGCATGCTCCTCGGCTTTGCCGAAGATTATCGTAAAATTGTTGTAAATGCCAAGCACGAGTTGATTCTCACGAGATCGAAGACCGATGATAATGCCATTGTACAAACAGCGGCCGAAGACTACAAACTCGTATTGCATAAAATAGAATGGCTCCTCCACATCATTCCTTCAACACGAAATACAATTGCGCCCATGCAAATGTAAAATCGCTGAAAAGCTGGTTGAGTGTATACGAATCGTTGTGTGAGCGAGGGATTTTTTTTAAATGAGTAAAAACATTTCGATCAAAGTATATGTTACTTGTATTTTTTATTCTACGACGAAAATAGTTTGAACTTCTCCTCCTCTTATATTTCGATAAGACAGTTGTTTTTTAAATACATTTTTACATAGTCAACACATAAAATGTTTAAAACGATGGCGAGACGACTGTGATGCCGACGGTTGTTCCACTCAACGATGCTGCCCGCACGAATTTGCTCTTTTCCACCATGCTCGAGACGATGGAACTTGAAGCTGTTGTATTTTCCACAACTCTATTTAGAGTTGACCATTTGCGCACCAGTTACAGCATACTCTCGCTGATGTGGACAGTCGTTCGACGATGGTGTTCCAACGAATTTCGTCTTTTCCCACCACGGGTGCTCAGAGTTGGAAAAAATCCATGCTGTTGTATTTTCCACCATGGTATGTCATCCAGAGATGATGATCACGGGCCGCTTGCCGCATACGCTCGAACGTGTCCAAATCTTCGTCGAAGGCCTTCACAAGTCATGCTGGTAAGAAGACAGTGAACTCATCTGCGATGTCCGCAATGTATCGTTTCCCAAGTTTGGTTTGCACGGCCCGCATCTCGGAGATGTGATGATCCGAGTGAATGCGAAGTTCTGATAGCTTCTTCGTTGGACGGAATTCCGCCATCCGGCTGACTTTGTTGATACTCATGAAATCCATTTTTCCCCGCACTTTCAAAGTTCCTTTTTGGGAGAGATGTGGATGTTGCCGTGGAATGGTGTAGTCTGAGCTTGGACCATGAAATTATAAGCTCCCTCGTAACCCTCCCACTCCAATTTTCAAACTACTCCCCACTTTTCCAATCGTGAAAAACAGGTTTAAACATCTTCGAAGAAACGTGAAGAATTTCCCCCGACATTTTTTCACGCTGTCAAAAAACGGGTTCAAACACATTTGGAGAGCCCTGGACGTGGAGCAGTTCCACTGTATTTTCCACATTCCCGACGTTGACGTGGGGGGCCATTGATGTGATCTTTCATCTGTGGCGTATTATAATGCTCTATGCATGGAAGATATGAAATCACTTCACGGTCGTCCCGATGATGTTCTAGCAAACAATCCCACAATAAGCCGACATATTTGCCCCGATATTTCAGGAGCAAGAACTTTGTAACCTGTTCGAGCTCGTTTCTGGTCAAGTCCAGGGGGTGCTTGGCCGGATGCACTGCGTACGTACACGCACATGTGGTCATGTCGACGTTATATTTCGGAATGAAGCCGAGTCCTCGATGTATCGAAATTTTTTTTTTTCAAGCGTGCAGCCGTGCTCACGTGGTCCATGTGCGGCCAAAGCCTTTGGCGATAGATCCATAAAGTTTATAGTTTATCCAAGAAATCCTGACTTGTCAGGACCTGTCTCAAGTGTTGGCGAGTCTCGTGACGGGAGTGGATATGCATACAAACATTTTAAGAATTTCGGAAAAGAAACCAAGGCAACACACCTGCATCCAATAATTAAGGGCTTTGGAAAGCCGCCCCCTTCATGTAGCGTCTTCAAAATGTCGAAATTTTCCTACCCATATAAGGTCACACGCACACATCGTGTGCGCGCGCGCGCGCGCGCGTGTGTGTGTGTGTGTGTGTGTGTGTGTGTGTGTGTGTAAGTTTTTTTTCATACAGACTAATTAGTGTAGAAACAAAAACACACTCCACTTACATTGATGATAATCCTTTTTATGTCTATATTAAATTATAAGATTTATGGGTTTCCAACGTTCACTCACCACTCCCTGACCCCCGCCTCCACAAAACACTCGTCGACGGCGGCTTCCCTCTCTCGCCAGTCGCTCGTCGGCCACATGGCTACCCCTTCACAGAGACCCTTACACCCCCCCCCCCCCCCCTCGTGACGTCACGTCCCCGCGCTGGACCCCCCCGCCGCCATGCATACTAGGCTTCACCGCGCTGGACCCCCGCACCGCTCCCCCCTGAGATCCCCGGGCTAGAAACTGCCTATTATACCTACTGTCGTATCTTGACTGGTGTAGTGATAAATCGCGATCACATCGAACCTGAACAATTCCTTAAGGACGCTAGTGATATCTTACTTTCACGCGTGCAAACCATTATCGACAATTACGGTAGTGTGTAAATGAATACCGTTTTCAACGGCGAATTTGTGGCGAGTGACAAGCGTGCAAATAAAAGCATTAATACGGAAAACTATGAACTTTTTAATACATCTGATTTACGCGAGTGGTACGATCGAAGAGTTATTGAGCCCATTTCGACATGACTCGAAGAGTTTCAGGAACGCGACAGCGGGTGGGCATTGTCGCGAATATATAACTTGACTATAAATATGAATAAATATACCCCGATGCGCGCGGGATGCCACATACTTTTATCGCGGTTAACCCGCTCTTTTATGCTGAAAAGAGCGGGTGTTCAGGTGAAATCGCACGATCAAGCGTGTTTCGCATGGTCAGTAGTAGCTGCTCTTCACGCAGCCGAACGTGACAGTGCGCGTGAATCTTCATACCCTCACTACTCGATAGTGCTAAATCTTCAAGACATTGAATTTCCAGTGACTCTGAATCAAATTAAGAAATTTGAAATTCATAATGACATTTCAATCAATGCATATACCATTAAGAACGATAGTACTCGTTCAATTCGCGTGAGTGAGCGAAAGAGCGAAAAGCATGTCAATTTGCTCTACGTGGAAGATCCGCAGCAAAACATCGTTGGACATTTCGCGTGGATCCAGAATTTATCAAGGCTCGTCAGCTCACAGTTGAATAAGCACACTGGACAGAAATATATCTGTGATAGGTTCGTAGATTTGATGTAATTTAATACATCAAAGCAATTCTATCGAAACTGAAGTTATTTTTGGATTCGCAGATGTCTACACTACTTTCATTCGGAGCAAAAATTGCAAGCACACGCTGTGGTCTGTGGCCAGATTAACGACTGTGCTGTCCGTCTACCGAAAGATGCCAACAAGTGGCTCACTTTTAGAAACTTCAATCATAAGGAGCGACTTCCATTCGTAATATACGCCGATCTTGAGTGCGTTCTTGCGAAAATGGATGAACGAAACATGTAACAACACCGGGAGGTTTCTAGTTTCGCATACTACGTACATTGTTCATACGATTAATCATTATGCAGATATGAATCGCACCGTAGCAGCGATTGCATCGCATGGTTCGTCGAAGAACTAAAAAGTGCAGCTTTGCATGTGAAAGATATTTTATCTTCAAATATCCCCATGGTCCAGTTAACATCCGACGTGGAGCTTAAATTTCGAACCGCGATTAAGTGTCACATATGTGAAAAAGATTTTGTACAAACCGATACACGAGTTCGCGATCATTGTCATTTGACTGGGCGTTATAGAGGCCCCGCCCATTCGAATTGCAATTTAAATTTCAAACAATCTTTTTTTATTCCAGTAGTTCTTCACAATTTGTCTGGCTATGATGGACATTTTACAATTAAGGAAGTAGCCACCGCGTTCGAAGGGAAAACTTACGTGCTTCCAATAACAAAAGAAAAATATATTTCGTTTATGAAACCTGTCCAAACTACCGCCGAAGAAACAAAAAACCAAATTAAATTACGTTCCATCGATTCATATAAATGTTTGACCACAAGTCGTGAGAAATTGGCATCATTTTTAACGACGGACAAACTGAAAATTTTACGCTCGCAATTTGATGGCCTACCGATGCATGACTTTACATTATTAACACGAAAAGGTGTCTTCTCGCACGAATACGTTGACCATGTCAGCAGATTGGAAGACACGCGTTTGCCGCCGCGCGACTCATTTTACAGTTCTCTAACCGGGGAAACGATCAGCGCGTGCGAGTACACTCACACTGAGTGTCTAGCAGCGGTTTTCCATTCAAACGCTTGGCGAATATAGCGATTTGTATTTGAAGACGGATATCTTGCTATTAGCAGATATTTTTGAAAATTTTCGTGATGCGTGAATTGAAAGTTATGGGCTCGACCCGGCGTATTATAACACTCTTCCCGGATCTACTTGGGACGCCATGTTGAAATATACGCACATTACTTTTGAATTATTAACTGACATCGACATGATTTTATTCATCGAGCGAGGTATGCGCAGAGGTTTAAGCCAATGTTCGAACAGATAGGCACATGCTAATAACAAGTACGTGCAATCGTACGATCCATTGAAATCATCATCATACCTGATGTTCTTCGATGTGAACAACTTGTATGGATGGGCAATGTGCCTACCTTTGCCTTGTGCTCATTTTGGGGAGATTACGGTATCTTTGGCGCCTGCATTTTATGGTTGGGTTATGAAAAATAGGCTAAACAAATACGAAAAAGAAGAATAACTTTTTTTCATTTTAAGCCTTAGTTTCGGATTTACAGCGCTCCGAAGAAGAAAAAAATTTACTTTTTCGATTTTCGACGTCCATTATATTCGCCCTGCCTTTCACATTGTTTTGTCGTAATTCGTCGTTCGCTTTTCTGAAACTCGGTTCTTTCAATACAAACAAAAACGGAAGTCCACAGACTATTTGCGTTACTCAGAATTCACCGCGTGGAGGTTGTCTGTAAGAATTCCTGGCTCCAAAAAGGGCCGTTTTGCGTGTGTGTGTTTGCAGAGATTAGGACCCGTGGCTCGTCATTTCCGCAGTATTTAACGAACCCAAACCCTCTCTGCTGTGTGTGTGTGTGTGTGTGTGTGTGTGTGTGTGTGTGTGTGTGTGTGTGTGTGTGTGTGTGTGTGTGTGTGTGTGTGGGTGGGTGGGTGGGTGGGTGGGTGGGTGCGTGCGGGTGTGTGTGGTTATGAGCTGTCTCCATCTGCATCCATTTCCTCGTCGGTTGCGTTGTCGATCATCTCCTCAATCGTCGCTGTGTGTGGTTTTTTTTCTGGGATCAGATGTTCAATCTCCTCAGATTCCGTTGTGGGTACTTCGATATCTTTCAAAAACCTTCCTTCATTTAATTCTCCGTCAACGTATCCAGGATACACTTTCGTGATATCTTCGAGGAAGGTCATTATCTAAGACCCGAGATCACCGGGGTATTTTTTTTCGAGGAGATTTTTCCTGTAGAAAAATAGAGCCATATATTGATGAAGGAGCTTTTCCGATCGTCGGGAGACAATATTTCTTTTTAACAATTTGTTTTGATTCTCGAGGTCGTTGATCGTATTTTTGGGATTTGCCTTCTCAACGTACTCACCCTTGCTGTGATTTGTACTGAAATGCACACATGTAGCGGCCAACAATTTTTCAATACCGTGGTATTGTTTTGCCGAATCAGTGCAAGCGGTTGTGGTCGTGGGATCTACATGCTTTTTAATTAGAGGCCACAGATCAGCCTTACTTTTACCGTCGACCTTGAAGAACAGACCCGTTTTGTCCTCCTTACAATAAATGCCCAGAACCACGATCATCATCTGCTCTGTAATACGACAACGATGATACTTCCTTTTGGTTAAGAAAGTTTCGTCTATTTGAATGGTCTTCTCAGCACCACCTAGCCGTATTTCGCAATTGCTGCTGATGACTTCAGCAATCTCACGACAATATGAGTAGTCTGATAGACACGAATACTACGGTGTCTGAGTATCACCGTATTGCTTACTTTCTCATCATCCTTGCTCTGATGCCAACTCGTTAGATGTTTAATAACGTCAGTCACCTTCATTTGCATTACGAAGCAAAGAATTATGGCTAGAATGTCATTGAGAGCGACCCGACATACCGTTCCCTCGAAAAAAGTATTCACGCTTGGATCAATCGTTTTTCGACAAGCAGTTTGGCTCTTTTTTAATTTTTTTTTAGAGCCGTAAGAAGCGCATCTCCATACCCAGCCGAGCTTTGTCCTTTTCATTTCCTCTATTCGCATTGACTGATCGCAGCATTCCGGAGGTTGGCTAGTCCTCGATGGGATGCAATGCACCTCTTCTAAGAAACGTTGTGCTGCATCGGGGCTTTTAATGAGAGGCTCAAAGGAATGAAAAATCGAGAAAAATTTCAGTTTCGCATGAAGGTTCGGATGCTCCGCTGACATTTTTGGAGTCAGTATTTTTAATATACTGCAAATAGAAAATATCCGTATGACCGTATGCATGGCAGACCGATGATTAGATCAGCAAATCCTCATACGCTCGTTAGTGGCGTGTGTTTAATAATTTCAGCAATAATATATGAAGCATGCATGAATTGCAACAGATTTTAACGAATGTACGTTACGATACTTCGGGCTATCAATTTTTACTACAGGCAGTCACAAATCAACTCCTCAAATAACAAATCAGTAATTTAATTTTCAAGCATGACGGAAAAATGAAATTAAGAGCACCTAAGACTAATCAACGTTGAACGCTATCGTACACATATCGAAGGTGCTCCGGACCCACCCGACGATTCCACGCACACATCGAAGGTGCTTCAGACCCACCCAACGATTCCACACACACATAGAAGGTGCTCCAGACCCACCCAACGATTCCACGCACACATCGAAGGTGCTCCAGACCCATCCAACGATTCCACACACACATCGAAGGTACTCCAGACCCACCCAACGATTCCACACACACATCGAAGGTGCTCCAGACCCACCCAACGATTCCACACACACGACGACGGTGCTCCAGACCCACCCAACGATTACACACACACATCGAAGGTGCTCCAGACCCACCCAACGATTCCACATACACATCAAAGGTGCTCCAGACCCACTCAACGATTCCACGCACACATCGAAGGTGCTCCAGACCCACTCACCCATTCCACGCACACATCGAAGGTGCTCCAGACCCACCCAACGATTCCACACACACATCGAAGATGCTCCAGACCCACCCAACGATTCCACACACACATCGAAGGTTCTCCAGACCCACCCAACGATTCCACACACACATCGAAGGTGCTCCAAACTCACTTAACGATTACGCATACACATGAAAAGTGCTCCACGCCCACGTGTGTGTTTGTGGTAGTAGTGGCGTTTACCGTATGTATTACATGTTTGTATATAGATGATTGAGCAAATTACCGATTTTCAAAATTCACTCTCTCAAAAAATATTGCGTTACGCCAAAATTCCTTCTCATAGGGTCTCTTATATCGTCAAAAAGAAGGTCTGTGCCAAATTTGAAACCAATCGGAGGTACCAGTTTTTCGGAAGTTTATCCTAATTTTTAAAGGAATTTTTTCATAGAGAAAATAAAAGATACAACAAAAAATGATGTTCAAATATATGTACAGCCAAATTTTAACACCCTCCTCTTCAATCCTTTAAGGGAGCTTTCCAGTGTGAAATTTTCAAAAAATCGATTTTTTTTTTGCTTTATCGAATAGTATACACTCTTCCGAATATTCCCTGAAATTTTCATGCCGAAATTCAGATTATTTCGGTTACTGTACAGCATTTCTTGGAAGAAGGCAACGGAGCGCTACAGCTACAGCGAAACTTTGAACGCGTTTTTCTCGAAACAGCATTTTTCAAAACGGTGTCCAACTTGGAGGGCAGAGTTTTAAAGCTATCGAGTTGAATTTTTTACACAATATTCTTAACGTCATTGTTTATCGTGCTATGGAAGCTTTTTTTTTTTTGACATCTTCCTATTTTTTTGTAAAAAAAACTGCCAAAAAAAATGCTAAAATCGATACTTTTTGTTCAAACCGGCGCCATTTTTGCAAAAAAAAAAAAAAAAAAATCCTCCATAGCACGAAAGCCAATTATATACCGATCAATAATCTTTTTGTGTTTTTTGTTTCAGATCAAAATTGTAACCCCCAGCGTGGACACCACATCCAAGTGCATTTTCTGCAACAATTGTTTCATCATTTTTATAGATATTGATTAATAAATAAATCGATCTTTAAAAAATTGTTTTGTATTCTTCAATACCCAATTAATATACAAAAAAAAACCAGACCGAAGAGATTATTTTTTCTTTAAAAAAAAAAATCGCGCAAAACAGCGATTTTTCGGGCTGTCACACTGGAAAGCTTCCTTAAAGCCGCATTTTCGAGTTTCATTACCCTACGAAAAAGTCGCATTTTCTATCGAATATGGACGCTGCATAGTCAAAATTGGGAACCACAAACATAATGCTTCGACTTTCAACCCCCTGTTTCACCCCCTTAAACGCCGAATTTCAATTTTTGTCACTCTCGAAAAAAGTCTTATTTTGGGCCAAATATCAATAAACCAGGGTCAAATAAAGGCGCCAAAGATATCGTAATCGTGTCCTCATTTTCAATGGATCAACGACACGTCGAATTTTGACGTATTATCCATAGCGCTAGATTCGCCTGGCTACGTTCTCGAAGTTGATCTCGAATATCCGCAACGTGTGCATGATTCGCACAGTGACCTTCCGTTTTTTCCGACACGTGACGAACTACCTGGCAAGCGCGGAGAGAAATTGCTAGCAACCGCATGTGATAAGAAGCGTTACGTGATACACTATCGTAATTTGCAGCAATGTTTGCGTCATGGACTTCAAGTAACGAAAATACACAGAATTTTGAAATTCACTCAATCCCCCTGGTTACGTTCATACATCGAATTGAATACGCAGTTTCGCACACGTGCTACAAATGATTTCGAGAAAAATTTGTATAAATTAATGAATAATGCAGTATTTGGCAAAACGATGGAAAACGTGCGAACCCATGTAGATGTGAAGCTTGTAACAAAGTGGGCGGGACGATTTGGGGCAGAGGCAATGATCGCTAAACCAAATTTCCACGGTCGAAGTGTATTTTCGGAAAATCTTATTGCGATCGAATTGCGAAATCTGGAGGCAAAATTTAACAAGCCGATTTATGTGGGTATGTGTATACTCGACATATCGAAAACATGTTTATATGACTTGCACCACGAATTCATGATTCCGCTGTATTAGCAAAACTGCAAGATCATGTATACCGACACCGATAGTCTCATATACCATATCGAGTCTGATGACGTTTACAATGATATGAAGCGTAACATTGACAAATTTGATACGAGCGATCACCGGATGGAAAACGTGTACGGTTTACCATTAATCAACAAGAAAGTGCCCGGTCTCATGAAAGATGAAAATGATGGTATGGTAATGACGGACTTTGTGGGATTGAAAGCAAAAATGTACGCCTTGCGAGTCAATGGTAAAAAAGACACGAAAAAGGTGAAAGGTGTGAAAAGTAACGTGGTCGCGCGAACAATAAGTTTCAATGACTACACTCGCTGTTTACAGGAAGAAATTGAAATGACTCGACAGCAGTCCTGCATAAGATCGAAGCTGCACGGAGTTTACACTATTTCAGAGTCGAAAATTGCTCTAAGTCCATACAATGACAAGCGGTATATCGTGCCGAAAATACGGACACCTTACCATGGGGTCATTATAAAATAGCATTGTAAATGTTCGACTGCTTTGTATATTGAAACGTACAGGTCCGTCTCATAAATCAGAAAAAAGATGGCCCCCAAACCAAAAAGGCAACCGACTTCGGGAAAAGAAGCAGGAGAGGGGGAATTAACAGACCAACATAGAAACAAGGTCAATTAGGTAGGACGTACAGAGAAGGAAAGCTATAACCAGAAAAGGTAGACACACAAAGAAAACAAAGAAAACCACAAAAACAGACTAAAGGCAAAGTTGATTTAACAATAACAAAGGGCGAAGGAAGGGGAGAGTAAAGGCAGCACAACAAAGTGAAAAGGTAGACACAGAAAGAAAACAAAGAAAACCACAAAAACAGACTAAGGGCAGAATTGATTCAACAATAAAAAAGGGCAAAGGAAGGGGAAAGTAAAGGCGGCACAACAAAGTGAAAAGATAGACACGGAAAGAAAACAAAGAAAACCACAAAAACAGACGAGCAGTAAAATTTATTTAAAGAAAGAAAAAGTTAACAATAAAGGGGATAATGGCTAATGAGTAAGGGAAGGGGAATGAGAAAACGGTAAAATATTAGTATATAAGGACAGAAATTTTGGGAGGAAAGGGGTCTTCTTCTTCTTTCATTCTTCGTGGATCGACTAGTACTGCTTGGCACAGTACATCCCTAGTAGATAGAAAACGCTGAGAACACGGAACGTTGAGAAACAAGAGAAATAAGGAGTAGCACCTGAAGGAGTCTGATCTTTTCTTTTTTGGAAGATTAACAAGTACTGCTGGGCCAAGTACATCCCTAGTGGATCGGAAACGCCGAGATCACGGAACGTTAAGAAACAAAGAAGAGGGATTGGAATCTTTCGTTTTTTAGTCTGAAAATAAGAAAAGCTTAGAGAATCACAGAATAAGAAAAAGAGAGGTAAGAAGAATCAATAAATAAAGCTCATAAGTGAGTTATTGCAAAATAAATAGGAAAGTGAGAGTCGGAGGGCATAGAGGGAGAGAAGGTAGAATAATTTATAAGCCTACGCAAATATAAGCATATAGAGATTGGGATAGTGCGGGAAATATAAGATTAGGGAACAAGAAAGTGCGAAAAGAGATTTAAATATTATAAGCAATAGTCACACAAAACACACACTCACACAAATACACACACTCACACGAAAACAGACCGTTATTGTCGGCCAAATAGTATCAGGAACACATAAAGGACAAGGAGGTATCCCGAAATCACGAGCGTAACGAAATCTATTTTAAAAAAAGGGTCGTCGAGCGCCCGATACGAATCGTGAGGATCGAGCATCGTAGACCGGTACGTGGCGACCTCCCCCGCCGAAATTAGAAACATCGGTAATCGATTATCGACGCGAGGTAATCAATCGAGCGTCGCGATCTATAGCGCCGCGAGGGCGAGCGCGCCGCAACTCACGCACGCTCCGAACATAGTCGGGAGAGAAAAAGGGAAGCGCCGCGTGGACTGGTATCGAGCGTCGCGCCGCAAGCGAGAGCGCGTCGCGACTCCGGTGCAAGGACTAGGGAAGAGAGGGTAACCACGATCGATCGGTGACAAGCGATCGCGCGGAATCCTACTGACCACGCGAGAATGTGATATTTTACCGACCGAGAGAGAGAGAGAGAGATATTGCGTAAAACACCGGAACAACACAAACAACACACTACACTTTTACATAACGTCCTTCTACATTATATCGAGCCAAAAATCACTGAATAAATTAATATTATTATAAAATACAAAAAAAATACCTGAGTCTCAATTAATTTCTTCCCTGTTCGAGTCTCGAACCCATAAATTTAATTGTAACGAATTCAGACCCGTTACAATATTTTTTATTAAATAAAGATGGAAGGGTATAATGAATGTAGTAATGTATATTTGATATATATTGAAAAATATGAATGTTATATATAATGCGAGTATGTTAATGTTTACAGGATATATTGATATATTCTTATAAGGAATGGCGAATTTATACATAAATAAAATGGTACGCTTACTGTAAATAAACTTTATTGAATTTTCTATATGCTTTATAAAAGTTATTACAATATATTATTTTTGTGTATCCACGAGTTTTGAGATCTATCCATTTCCAACCATTTAACATAAACATTATTGCCCTATTTGCGAATTATCTTCTCCACGAGATATATGTTTGGATCGGCAACACGTTACAGTTCGTATTCGTAGAATCCTCCGGCTATCGGATTTCCACTTGAGTCCTCAACTAAGTACGTTACGGGATAAGTTTGTTGCGCCTTGACGATTTTAAACACTTCGGTGGTCCAATTTGGTGTGAAACGTTTTTCAAATATTGTCTTGAATTTGCTTACGCGCACAAAATCATCGACTTTGAATCTTGCAGGAGCCGAAATTTTGACGTTGCTGTATACGGTGGTTAACAGGTTCTCCGCAATCGCAGGAGTAACGTCGATGGGCCTCATGCCAATCGTACGATGCTTTCGAGCATTGTACTTCATAACGAGTTGTGGTAACGCATCGATCCACTTGTAATTACCATTGAGTGTCAACATTTTCCACGTGTTATTTTTGAGAATGCGATTGAATCGTTCGACGACCGAGGCTTTCATAATTGAATATGTTGAATAATGATTGATGTTGTATTTCTCCATGATTCGTTGCACGTTTACATTGTAAAATTCTTTTGCTTTGGCGGTTTGAAGATTTTTCGGACATCTGCTATGATCTTGTATGATTTTCGCGATCGTTGTACCCATTTTGTTGCCAGATTTACTTTTCAGGAGTACGGCCCATGCATACTTGCTCAACACATCGATGACAGTGAGAATGTAATTGTAGCCTTTGTTGAAACGCGAATACGACCGCATTTCGACTACGTCAGCCTGCCATTAATCATTGTACCCACGTACAATGAGACGTCTTCGTGGAAAGTTTTTTCTTGCTGGAGCATGTAATTCCTCCACGAGCGGCTTTTCATCAAACGTTTTTTCTTCTCCGAGCATATTGTATGTTTGACAAGACGATTTTTACAAATCTTCCTGCATTCTGTCAGATACAGCGTCGGTTACATCCTCAATCGTTTGAGACGAATGGTTCATAATTGTTCGAAGCGTACCCTCTAGTGCGATGGTTTTCTTCTCAAATTCATCCAGGCGATCGGTCAAAAGCTTGATTTTCATTTCCACGTAACGTTTATTAGCAGCATCGGAATCCCCTTCAGGTAGAGCTACGCCTCGTATTTTACGTGATCTTGCATCAAAGCCACTAGAGGTTAGATAAAGAGCATTATCGCGTGTATAATTTCTGATTAGCCCAGTTCACTGATAGTATGAATTATCGCGCGCTCCAAGCGATGATCCAAATTTATTGATCGACATCTCCGTAAGAATAGTGACAGAGGAATGATCATTATCATCGATGCATAGGTTAATTTATAATGAGACCATCTTCGCAAAGTTCCTCAAAAATCGACACCATCTCATTGTCGTGAGCGATGTTACTCGCGTGTCGTGAAGCTTCCAACAATCGATAACGATCGACCAACTCGTTGGGATCATCCCAATGCACATAATCGATTTTGCTGTTATTTAACGTCATGGCGAGCGGTATTTCCATACCTCTTCCAGCTTTTCGGTCGGAAGTTAATGGTCCAATTATATGTATATACTTGAAGCCTTTGTTACCCAATACAGGATTGAGTATATTGTAACTACGTCGATGTGCATTTATTGATAACAGTATACTTTTATATTTGTCTGTGTCTTCCTCGGTGTATATTGTCCCGTCAGGAATTCTCTTGAAGATTAACTCACAGAGTCCAGGGGTTCCCAAGTATCCTATGCCATCGATGAAAATATTAGGTTGATAAAAAAGTGTTGTCGCAAAAATTTCAAAAATGTTTTTTTACGTATTGACGCAATATGACATCGAGCTATGTCGAGAATATTCTAGAATGTTTTCTACTCTTCCGCGTGACAGGGCATAGAAGGACGAGCGAGCGTTCTAGTGGACAGAAATGGCTTCGATCTCGCAGGGACAACTTCGAGCGATCATATTTTATGAGTGGCGGCACGGCACGAACGCAAGCACAACTGCTAAAAATATTCAGGATGCAATGAGAACGTTGTTTCTCATCTTACAATCCAGCGTTGGTTCAATCGTTTTAAATCTGGAGACACGAGACTTGAGGATAAGGAAAGTTCCGGACGACTGTCGACCATTGATGAAGACGCATCACTCCGCTGCATCAAAGAGAAACCGGAAGCAAGTACGCACAAGGTAGCGAGAGAACTTGGCTGCACCCAACCGTCAATAGTAAATCACTTACACAACTTAGGATATAGGAAGGTTCTAGCTCAATGGATACCACACCGTCTCACCGACGCCAATGAGAACTGCCGCGTGACCATCTGCCAGTCTCTCCTGCTTCGCCATCATCGCAAGGAGTTTTTAGAAGATCTTGTGAGGAGAGATGAATGCTGGGTCTTGTATGATAACAGAACGCGTCTAGCCTACTGGCTTCCTATCGGAGAAAAACCGCCACACCAACCAAAACCTGATCGTCACTCACAAATGATTTTGTTGTGCTGTTTCTGGGACGCAAAGGGAATGCTGTTTCACAATTTTCTCCCTGTAGGCCAGACGATGTCCTCTACACGATACATCGAGAATCTCCAGGAATTGGCAAAAGCTATAAGAGAAAAACGGCCAAGACGCGCGACTGTGCACCTTCTCCATGACAACGCGAGACCCCATGTCGGAAAGGAAACCCACAAAATAATCACTGAGCTTCACTGGAATACTGTTCCTCATCCACCATACTCTCCCGTCATCGCGCCACCTGACTACTATTTGTTCAGAGATTTGAAGGCATATTTGAGGAACAAAACTTTCAAAAACGTCGACGATCTCAGAAGGGATGTTTCAAATTTCTTTGAGTCCCAGCCGCCGCAGTTTTGGGCAAAGGGAATAAATGAGTTGCCAACTAGATGGTCGAGTGTCATAGGAACCGATGGCGAATATATTGTTGATTAGAAATGTTTCGTATAAGATATATATATAAATGAATTATATTGAAATTATTGCGACAAACCGTTTTTATCAACCCAAAATCATTATTATCCACATCGAAACGCTTATCGCCTAATATCATTCGTTCATTGGTAAATTTGACGCCATATACGTAATCCTTGCTCGAATTTTTGTTTTGTGAAAGAATAGATGAAATATATTGTTGACCGAGTGGACAGAAATCTTCCCGCAATGTATTTTGACCTTCAGCCATTTGTAATTGACGTTGAACTGAAGACATGAATGATTTAGGCGTAGTCTCAAAAACGTCTTCCTCAACAATAGTGGCTGGCTGCAAGGGTACAGCAGCCATCGACGTATCATCCAGGAATTCCTTTCGTCGCTTACGTTTCAAGTCATTCGGTGTAGAAGTTACCAGCGAATCTTGGAATAATGAACGTGTTCGCTTTGTTCCATGTTTCACATCCTTCTCTAGGTCCTTTGCTTTCGACATGCTTAACGAATCAATTTCTGGGACAAGAGATTCAATAGCAGCTGATTTTTCAACAATTTGCTTGAGAGGTTCGGTAATTGGCTCGAAGTGTCTCTCCAATGCAAGATCTTCCATTTTTCCAGTCTTCAACGCTTGATATTTTTTACGTATTGAGTCGCTTGTTTTCGCAATTGCCCTCGCAATCTTTTCATCAGTATCAATTGTCGTCATCATGAAATTATTTGTCGGTCGCTGCACCGCTGGTGTCTCAATGTCGAATGACTCCATCACGGTATTGCAAACTCGTTAAATCCATTTCTATATCGACCACTGGACAATGAATTATCTTTGTCAATCACCATGAAGCCGTATTTTTGTTCCCAGCATTTTTGACATAACACCAGAAAATCTTCATACTATATATCCATATTTACATGTTCATTGTAAACATGTTTCAAGTATGTACGATCTTCCTTAAATAAAATCAGCAGATTCACATTGTCGCGTATAAGATGCTTGGGAACCTTGGCAGATGTTTGGCAAAGATAGAAACAATCAACGCTCGCGTGTCTGCTCATCGCAAAGTACTCACTTACTGTATTTTGCTTGTCACATGCTACGTCATCGAAAATAAAAATGGAGTTCGGAAGCGCTTCGTTCGGCGGGATAACATCACTGTTATTTAAAAATTTTAAATAGCCCATTTCGTAAATCGATGTCAACAAATTTTCCAAATGTTGATATTTTGCCTGTTGCAGCGATTTCGAGTACACATATAGGTTTTCAAATCGTACGCCATTTGGACATTCTATTAAACTTAACAGAACATTGGATTTGCCACAATTTGAAGGACCGCAAATAATGCTGCGTATCGTTGGTGGCAGCATGTCTCCGTGCTTGCGTACTTGTTGGCCCTCCATTACTCTGTTGTCGAAATCGCTCACTTGAATCACTGTCGCTTGATGCACGTACCGCATGTTTTCTCTCTCGAATCTAAACACACATTCGCCCAAAATGCGTCGTGTGAGGAGTATTTATAGGAGGGCACCAGGCCAAATCCGCTCAGTATCGGGAATGTCTTTGTACCTGTCGAACGACTGCAGAATTCTCCGATTAACGGCACATCAATTACAGCTCATTCCAAAAATTGTTTTGTTACAAAATGTTCATCACTTCGTTGACATATTGTGGGAGAGGCTTCCCGAACACATTACGGCTGATTCGGAAGTACAGCAACATCTCCGATGCACGCGCCATTGGAATTTACCGGGACAGCTAACACACATTGACGGTCCAGCACCGTTTATAAATAATTGTGCCGAAAGTCTAAGAGAAAAGGCGACGGTTTGTTAAATCGTGCAATAAATGCACGTCCGATCGAATTACATATTCCCAGCTCCCAATTTTATGGACCAGGCACTCAGGTAGAGCAGAGATTGGCAAGAGGTGATTATGGTATAAATCCATTGGATGCCGCTTGTCGCGACCACGATATAGCCTATTCTCAAAGCAATCATTTAGGCGAAAGACACGTTGCGGATAATATACTTGCAACAGCAGCACGAAAACGTATTACTGCGAGAGATTCGACTTTTGGCGAGAAAACCGCAGCTACCGCTGTTTGGGCAGCTATGAAAGCAAAAACGAAATTCGGCATGGGAATGAAGACAAAGAACTCATCGCCAAAGAAAAAATAGTCCGTTAAGAAGAGAATGCTGCCGATAGCAAAGCGTGGCGGAATTTTGCCAATGTTACCATTGCTGGGCGTTCTTTGTTCACTGGCGGGTGGGGCAGCTGGAATAGCAAAGGTTGTGAATGATATCAAAGCAACGCAACGTCAACTTGAAGAAATACAACGTCATTTTCGGGCTATTAAAGGCTGTGGGCTGTGTCTTACTCCCTACAAGCGTGGACAAGGATGTTCAACTAAGAAAAAAAACGTCAAAACACGGTGAAAATGCCCATGGGTGTAACAACTAATGTGCAATTGGAATGCTTAGCCAGACGCATGCGCACAACATTCTTCAGAGGACTCTACATGCGCAATAATTTACCATTTTATAGTGGAGTGCAACTAGATGAGAGCGGTATAGTAAATTTGGACGATCCCGATGGACCCGGTACGCATTGGATGGCCTATTCCAAAAGGGGGACTCATATAATATATTTTGATAGTTTTGGAAATCTTCGAACGCCCAAGGAGTTGGTGCGATATTTTGGACCAAATACCACAAAAATACAATACAATCGAACATCTTATCAGAATTATAATCAGAGTATTGGCAGGTAATTGTGTTTGCAATTTATTCAAAACGTCGATGATCAATATGTATTTGAGCCGTGACATTGCGTCGATCAGCTCAGTATTCGAGGGAAACATGTCAATGACGCTTACGTTGACCAGTAAGATCAGCCTTTTAACCGCAAATTACTTTCCCGCTATAGACTTTAATGATGGCTGTTATGAGCTCGGTTTGACGGATTTCGAAACTTATCACACATTCCCAAATGTGTATTCATCAAACAACAAATTTTACTTTGACAATGCTGACAAGGAAATTATAATCCCTGAAGGATCCTATGAACTGAGAGCCATAAATCCACATCTGAATCGTGCAGTTTTACTCAAAGGGGCTGATAGCGGTGATGATGCTAAAAATGAAATTGTTGCTCGAAAGGTCGATAACGATGACCTCGATGAAAATGGCGAATACCCAATCGTGCTACGCGCTAATCATAATATACTAAAGAGCGAAATCAAATGTGCGTACAGACCAAATTTCAGTAAACCCGACAACGTAGGATACCTGTTGGGATTTTCATCAAATCAAATACTGCATCCCTGGAAATGGCAGGAATCTGATGTACCGATAAGCATAATGAATGTCAACATTATCCGCATAGGATGTAGTATCACCACTGGTGCGTACCGCAATGGCAAGCGTGTTCACGCGATACATGAATTTTCACCAAGCGTACTATCAGGATATAAGCTATCGGAAACGCCTGCGCAAATCATTTATCTTCCGATCGTTGTGCGGAGCATTACGTATTTATCGTTACGTATCGTGGATCAAAAGGGAAAACTACTCGATTTTCGAGGAGAAGAAATTACGGTGAGATTGCCCATACGAAAACGACGCTTGTGATGCTCATTCTGTACAACACGGAATACGCCAGAGACAATATTTCTACGCGAGATAATACGATCGCACATGATAATACTCTTGCAAGATGACGAGCGACATTGAGTGTTAAATTAGCCGCAAAAAAGAACCTCAGTGCAGCGAATCGTGAATTTTTAGAATCCCTGGGATTTATTGTGCGACGTACTTGAGTCAAAAGGATGACCGACGTCTTGAATATCAGTGGGGAGCCAATCTCTGACGATCGTATCATCAAAATTGAGACTCATACGTACAATCCGTATGCCAACTCAACGTTTGGACACAGCGATGAAATACGAATTCCTATACAATATCAAGACTTGTACACACCCATCTAAAAGTTTTCTCTACGTTGAGGGGAAGTTTACGGTGCTTAAGAAACCTGATGATCAAGCAATAGTAGTATTGGGAAACAATTGCGTTGCATTCATGTGTGCTGAAGTTCGTCATGAGCTCGATGGTGTGGAGATTTATCGCATTCGAAACGTTGGATTAACAACCACGATTAAAAACTACGTCTCTCTAAGCCCTGAGAGGAGTCATTCTTTGAAAAATGCTGCGTGGCATGTGACACAAAATGATGGGTGGAAATACTTTAATTTTGTGTACCTCGCAACATATTGCTAGGATTCTGCGAAGATTACAAGCGCGTAGTTATCAATGCTCGTCATGAGCTAATTCTGATACGTTGACGCAATGATAATAATTGCGTATTCAGTCATCATCCATTAGTAGAGGTAGAAGTTGAATTGCTCAAGATACAATGGCGTATGCCCCACGTAATATTAAATGAGATAACTAAATTGTCATTACTCCGAACATTGGAAAGTGGACAATGCTTGAATATGGGCTTTCGGTCTTGGTATCTATACGAGTATCCACTGCTACAAAGCACAACGAAACATTCATGGATCGTCAAGGCTGCCTCCCAGCTAGAGAAAGCAAGATATGTAATATTTGCGCTGCAGACTGGTAAAAAAAAATTCTATCGAAAAGGACATTACATTATTCGACGACTGCAAGCTCGCTAATGTTAAACTTTATCTCAACTCGGAATCCAATCCTTTCGATGATTTGAACTTGGACTTTGACAAAAACAGATTCGCCATTTTATTCAATATGTACTCTCAATTTCGTAAATCTTAATACGGTTATGATAGTGATAATTCTTTGCTCACTATCGCAAAGTTTCAATATAATGGTCCTCTCACGGTTATCGATTGCTCGCGCCAGAACGAGTCTGTGAAAAATGCTACCGTGGATGTGCGAATAAAATTTGGATGTAAGGAAGATTTGCCACCAAATACTACTGCATATTGTTTAATCTTGCACGATCGCGTTGTTGAATATTGTCCATTGACCAACATCGTTCGTAAAATTGTATAGATCTGCAAGTACCACCCCTCCACCGCTCAATGAATAAATAATTTAAACATGAGTTTCTTAAATACCGACGCCAGTCATCAATTGCTCTTGCTATCGACTTGATCGAGACAATACATCTTCCTTATGGCTGTACCTGCTCTTGTCGATCTACAAGGATTCATTGTTGGGAGAAATTTTGTCGTGAAGGAAGTAGCGATTCTGAGAGCGGGATGTGTACTCTCTCATTACATTTTCGCGAGTCTCATACCATGAGACTTCTCCGTATCTGAGAGATATGAAGCGTCATGGCTGATTCGGAATCATCATAGTCTAAAGTGGGCCTATGGAATCGTTCCATACAGCATGGCTCAAGGTTTAACAACGGCTGCAGTTATGGGCCCAACGGAAGACGATATGTATCCTATCGTATATGTTAACGGTCATGAAAATCGTGAATGGCTAGCTCATATATTAAATATGAAAAATGATCTCGTTATTGAAGCGTTGGATGTGGAATTCGGCGATCTGCATACCTTAAGTAAATTGGATATGAGCTCTATACCTTAAGTAAATTGGATATGAGCTCTACGTTGCGAAAAGCATGAGAAAAATTGTGCCTTACAAAATGTGTTTAAAATGTTTAAGTGGTGGTTGAATCATAAAGATCCGGGCAAATAAACGAAATGTAACAAAATGTGATTCTTTATCTTCGTCACCCCTTCCTTTGTTAAATTATTTGTTGTCGGATTACAGAACTGTATAAAATATTTCTCTCCAATGTAAAAGGAAAATGTTTTGAAAATGATGGGAAATTGACGTTTTGAATTGACGTTTGAAAATGATGGGAAATCAATTCGCACCACCGCCGGATGATGTCCGGAGACATTCATTGGTAGTTGTTCGATAAATGTTCAAGAGACGTTCGCAGATGTTCGTGAGGCGTTCGAAAGACGTTCGTCGGACGTTCAAAGACGTTCGTGAGACGTTCGAAGACGTTCACGAGACGTATGTGAGACGTTCGAAGACGTTCGAAGACGTTTATGAGACGTACGTGAGACGTACGAAGACGTTCGTGAAACGTATGAAGACGTACGAAGACGTTCGTGAAACGTATGAAGACGTACGAAGACGTTCGTGAAACGTTTGAAGACGTACGAAGACGTTCGTGAGACGTACGCGAGACGTACGCGAGACGTTCGTGAGACGTACATGAGACGTACGTAATGCGTTCAAACATGTTCGAACACGTTCATGAGACGTTCGTAAGGCGTACGCGAGACGTTCGTGAGACGTACGTACGACGTTCGTAAGAGGTACGTCAGACGTCCGATGACGTTCATGAGACGTACGTGAGACGTGCGTAAGATGTACGTGAGACATTCGAAGACGTTCGTGAAACGTTCGAAGACGTTCGTGAGACGTTCGTAAGACGTACGCGAGACGTTCGTAGACGTTCGTACACGTTCATAGACGTTCAAACACGTTCGTGAGACGTTTGTGAGACGTTCGAAGATGTTCCTAAGACGTCCCAAGACGTTCATGAGACGTACGTGAAACGTTCAAACACGTTCGTGAGACGTTTGTGAGACGTTCGAAGACGTTCCTAAGACGTTCATGAGACGCACGTGAGACGTTCGAAGAACTTCGAAGACGTTCGAAGACGTTCGTGAGACGTTCGAACACGTTCGAACACGTTCATGAGACGTTCGTAAGACGTACGTGAGACGTTCGAAGACGTTTGTGGCAATGCGGCCGCTCCATCTCTCATTCTCGCTCTCTCTCACACCTACGTGTAATCCGATCGCATCGTATCTTTCCGCGACACGGGTCAGCCAACTTGATTCCTCCGCTCCAACGACTTCCCCCTCCCGCGCGTGACGTCATCCCCCTCCCGCGCGTGACGTCATCCCCCTCCCCCGCGTAGTGGCTCGCAATGGAGAAGCCGTATTCTCGGCCTCTCGTCTTTGTGCGGATATTCGTACCTGCTATACAGCGCTCACACAAATATATGACATAAAAATAAATCAAATCATAATAAAATTAAAAATTAAATTAAAAGAGAAAAAATCAATAACCTATCAATAATCAATCGATACCCACCTCCAATCAATAATCAATCGATACCCCCCTCTAGCGCCAACAATTTACCACTCTCCGCGTGACGTCACAGCCCCCTCCGATTCCCCCTCCCGCGCACGTCGCCCCCCTCCCCGCGTGAACCCCCCGCCCCGCACCCCCCTCGGAGGACCATCGTTAGAACTCTCATAGCTATACTACTTATACGTATTCGAGAAAAATAAAAATTAAATATACACTGGAACCTTCTTAAATGGAACATCTGCAGATGCAATCGCCCCCCACTATGAGCCGAATATCGATCGGTGATGCCCTAACGTAAACGTACCAAGGGCGGGACACGTCCCACTCCCCGAACATTGAAGCGAATATTTAATATGACTGAGAGTGAGTATAGATTACAGGGAAAACAAACGTTCGGAATAATATTTATGATTCCTAGGAGATTTGTAAGAAAAAATTCGTATAAGTTTGTGTTGCGGTTATACTTCTATTTTCCGCTTATATTCTTCAAGTCTCCCCACTCAGAAAATTCGCTAAATGTCTAAGCCATTAAGCTAAGGAATGGGGAACAGTTCGTAATACTCTCAGGCGTTTATTATGATGATTTGCGAAGTATGTTATATCATTCCATTCACGGAATGTATGACCTTTTATAAGCTAGGGTTAAATTGAGCCTCGAAGTTTGGTAAAAATTAAAATTACCGTGTCCTGCTATTGGAACTTGTTAACCGTATGCTTGTACCAGTATCGGTACATGTGTCCGGGCACTGGTGCATGGGCGCAAGCCTATCGATAACCAGTGACGGGACACTGATATTTTAACGCCTCTAACCTCAAACGTATACATGCACATGTGGTTATAACAACGTCACACACCGCCAAAGAAAACGCTAAACGAAGACAGATTGACGTGAAAGAGGAGATGAAAAAAAGAGAGAAGCAGCGCAGGCAGAAAAAAGAATTTGATGGCAGAAAAAAGCGCATGCAACAAGAGAAAAAAAGGCAGCAAGCCGAAAAAAAACAGTAATGAAAAAATAATTGCCTTGAGAAGGGGGGAAAATGTAATCTTTCCTTAACTACGTTGTTGCTCCAATAATCTATAATAGCTTTGTTCTAAATGTTGAATTTTAAAAAATACAAATTTTATAATAACGTTACAATTTTATTCGAAGTTTAATAAAGAAATGTTCATAATAATTGTTTGAATTATAAAAATTTTCACGCAACAATCTTGAAATAGACCTCCGTCCAGTAATTGACACTGTGGCGTCCCAGCTTAGGGACGTACGGATAAATAGCTGGTATATTTACACGTCTGTACTTTTTTATATGCTATTAACATAGAATAATTACTGGAGGGTTTTCATATATGCATTTTGTAAACTAGAAACTCCAAGCTTCCGATTTGTTATAGCTATTTATAAAAAAAAGATCATTTGTCCACAACATTTTAGCATGAATTTCAACATGGCCTTAGATGTCCCGCCATTGGTACGTTTACCTTACTATCGGCTTCAGCGTGAGACTCGAAGCATGCTAAATAATAAGAGAGGGCTTTGAGGGGTACTGCAATCAGCTGCCCAAGCTGCGCAGAGTCCTCTTGAGAGGATGGTGCGTAATCTCTATTTTTGCAAGTGCGGAGTAGAGCCGATTGAAGCGGTTCCAGTGTACAGTAGAACTGGATTAATTGTGACCGGGCCCTTGGGCGTGCTCAAGGAGGTAGCTCCCCCCTGGAATAAAAATAAAGTCTATTATCTGCCCTTGACCGGGCTCCTTCCGGATTATCAAATTGTACGGATTTCCGAAAGGAATCCAAAAAAGGGACCTTGACGCCTTCGCCTTCACTATCACTCCCTCCTCTATACAACACGCAATTCGCACGCTTTTCTGTATCGCGCGGCGAGTGGTACTGACGTACCGACGCTTTAATCAAATATTCACTTCATGCGATTTTTCACCAAAATCGAATCCGAATTATCGACGATCCAGATTTTTGACGCTCTATTGTATTCAGCTACGGCGTCTATCTGCGATTCCGGCCGAATCCTTCATTTGGAGGTTAACGTAAACGGTTTCCATCTCCCGAGATGTGAAAATGCCTGAGAATTTGCGTGAGGTAAGTTTGTCTTCAAGTTATAAATAAGAATCTTAGTTTTTCTTTCAGCTAGAAAATTATACGACGATTACACAGGTATATGCGACTCGATGGAAAAAGTATTGAAGATGATTTTATAATGAAATAGTTTTTTTTTAAATTAATGAAAATGAATGAAAATTATAATTCTAAAGTAATAGCCATAATTAGTTTTATGTTTGAAATTAATAGAGTTGTGTGCAAGAGAAATTTATGTCTTCAAATGTTTTAAGTGCATTTATAAAAAGAGGCCTTGTTTGAAAGTAATACCTTTATGCACGTTGGTTATGAAACCAATATTCTTTGTCAATGGCTAAACATTTTTATGAATTTTCAATCCTTCAAAATTACTTTAACCAAATGAGTTTAATTGATTTTCGCGGGCAAAAAAGAATTTAACGGTTAAAAATAATTATTGTTTATTGGATTTCAACGATGCAAACTTTAATATCATATGAGTTCTACGTATTAAAAAAATCCACACCTCTGGTTAAAAAAATTACAATTCGGAACCCGCGTTTTGCTATTTCAAGGATTGTCAATTCACCATTTTGCATCAGAAGCTGCGCTAAGTTACCTAAAGTATAATGTTTTTGTTTCGGACACGATGTACTGAAATCTATAAACGCGTCGAAGCTGCATTTTGATTGGACATATCTATGTCTCAAAAAGTCGATATGTTCGAACATTTCCTGGTAAACGCTCGAACTTCCTTGAAAGTTTGGTTTTTTCCTCCTTACATATTCCACAACCGTGCATACATAATTACGACTTTATCACCATTGTGCTCATCCGCACTCTCGCTGTCTCCTTCGTTTTCTCCCCCCTCCCACTCTCCATCTATCGCTTTCAGCGATTAGATACTCTCTTACGTGTGTGCACTCCCGGTACGCCTGGCTTGTTGTATGAGTGAAAGTCAGTCAATGTGTCTTGGCTAATAGTGTTGTACTCTACGCGAAGCTGTCAGTACGTACGCTCATCGCACGCGTTCCACAAGTTTTCGCTACGTTCACACAGACCATCGGATGGTTATAAATATATTGTAACTGGAAAGAAGAATTTATTTTTCTTGTGTTTGGCAATAATCATTTTAGCGCACTCCTATTACTGTGCTCGTACTATCTGTTTTTTGCATTTATTCATTCGTCGCGTAAAATTTGTATCTGACGGTTAAAAAAATGTGGCTTCTGTGTTATCGGGTTCAGTTTGATTAATCACACATTTAGTATCGAAAGTCATTGGTTTGCCCGCAAATTGGTAATATACTTCACCTAACGGCCCAGTGTGTAATGGAGGAGTGCATCGAGGATTTAACTATTTGATCCGCCTCGTTCTATTTTGTTTACAGTGCAATATATAAGTGCGTAAATATATTTAGAAAACTTTATCCGCGGAGAACACGAACGAGTAATCATGAACGACCTGAGGCATAAGTATGTTTTTTTCTGACGATTATTCACTTGAGCAGTTAATGTCGGTGATTTTCTTTTGTGTTATTGGATTGGAAATTTTGGTTTATTAGTACGTACTGAGCTCAATTTCGAAACAGACTTTAATTGTAATTTGAAAGTGTTGCATCTACAATTTTCAAAAGATTCCACATAAAATGAAAGCGCACTCAGCGATTTAATTATTCCTAATAACTCTTGAGAGGCGTATAGTAATTTTTATATGCAAAAATTGTATTCCATATAAAATAGAATTGTATATGGACACATCATTATTTTATTTTGATGAGACAATTATAACTGATTAGTCTATGGCCCTTGCGATGGCGGTCTCTCAGCTATAAATTAAATGGATGTGGGAATTGAAGCATTGCTTTAGTTAAAAAAGCTGTAAGAAAATGTTCTTTTTTGCATTCTATTCGATTTTATCTTTTATGAGGTCCGTGAACACATATAAATGACAGTATTTTTCAGTACTCGACCTACAGTGACTGACAAAAAAAGAGACCACCTCGAGAAATCTGAAAAAAATCGAAAAATTTGAGATCTTTATATTCGTATAATCTTTAATAGGCAAATTTTATTATCCGTACAAATATTAAACATGGTGATCGAAGAGATTGTTCTTTTCTTACTATAACAATGATTATAATTTATTATAACAATTGATATCTCTCAACACATTGACAAAAAAAAGACAACTTTTTAATTTTTAAATATAACATAAGCTTTGTTTTCTTTACGATAGCTAATATTTGGTATGGCGACCTTTGGACGTGATAACGGCTTGGTGTCGTCTAGGCATACTTTCGACGAGATTCTGCAGATAGTGGCCATCTAATTCCTCCCAAGGTTTTTTAAACTCCGTAAAATAATGTTCCTTCTTTGTTACACTAGTTTTGTCGATTTTTGCGTCCAAAATCGACCACAAATTCTCAATAGGGTTGAGATCGTGTAATTGCGCTGGCCAATCAAGCATTTTTATTTTGTTTGATTTCATGTACAGCTGCGTTTTCTTCGCTGTATGCTTCGGATCATTATCCTGTTGAAAGATGAAATTCTCTTCCAATTCGACCTGAACCAACGAAGCTTCCAAATTCTCACCGAGAACGTCGATATATTTATCGGCAGTCAATATGCCAGTGATTGGCACGAAACTTCACACTCCGGACCAAGCAACACAGCCCCAAACCATGATGCTACCTCCTCCGTGCTTTACAGTTTGCTGTACGTGACGTTCTTCCAACTGTTTCCCAGCTTTTCTCCACACTCTAGTCCTTCTTTTCTGGTCGAACAACTCGAATTTGCTTTCGTCAGACCAAAGGACCGTTTTCCGAAAAGCAATGGGCTGTTCAACAAATTTTTTGGTGAACTGCAAACGTTTCATTTTATTTCGTTTGTTGATATAGGGCCGTTTTGCTGAAAATCGTCTATGCAGACCAGTTTCCCGGAGTCGACGGCGAATCGTTTTATGACACACGTCCAACTGAAGATTTTCTTTAATAACTCGTATTGTTGTACGCAGATTTTTCTTTATTTCTTGCAAAATGCGAGAATCGTCCCGGAACGAAGTCGCTCGTTTCCTTCCTCTTCCTTTTATGTCCACAACTCAACCAGTCTGAGAAAACTTTTTCCACAGTTTTTGTACTGGAGTCTTGCTCACTTCAAATTTTGTAGCAACTTTTCTTTGTGATAAACCAGCCCAAATATCGTTTATAATCAATTTTCGTAAATCGATGGAAGTTTTTTTCTTGGTCATCGGAGCACATGTACCGTAGTCGATAAACGATTTAAGAATAAGCTAAAAAATTATACTAGCTCATAGAAAGTATCATACGACGACCAAGAACAAAACACAAAAGTAGGGAACAGGTATATCATATAAAACAACAAGCTAAACCCTTATTATTAATAGTGGTCTCTTTATTTTGACCTTGGGTAAAATGAGATATTTACGGAAAACCATTGTGAATATAATATCGAAATGAAAGATCGTATAAATGTTTTTCACATATTAGTCCGAAGTATATTACATTTATGATAAACAAAAAAACGACAAGATTTTGCCAACTGTTTTCATAATATTGGAAATTTTTACTTAAGAAATTTAGTGGTCTCTTTTTTGTCAGTCACTGGACATACTTTCTATACTGCATTATACCAACACAATATATATATCGCGGGTAAAGTTAAAATGAGCGCACTCATATATACTCATATATATATATATGAGTATATATCTATATACTCTATATATATATATATATATATATGAGGCATTCCACAGGTTTGCAGCAAGGTCAAAACCCTCACTATTTTTCAGAGTCCTGCATTTTTTTTATAATCAAGAGGTACCTGCTAGGAGTGTCTGTGATTTTTTTCAGATTTTTTTTATGAGTCCTGTTCCAATATCTCAATTTTTGAAAAATGAGAATCAGTTTTTAACTATATGTACCTTAAAAACTATGGCCCAGGCAAAAAAAATTGTGGGACAAAATATTTTTAATTTTGAATGAACTTTTGACTTTAACAACAATTTTTTTTTTCGTACAAAAATTCTATAATAAAGGAAAAAAATCGATTTTCAAAAATTATGTCACGTTTGATTTTGCTCTAAATTTTTCTGAATTTTCTGTTGCTAGTGTGGACATACAGAAAAAATTGGCATCATGGGCCACGAGCTGGTTTAGAAGATATTGCATTTTTTTGTTGATGTTATTCATCTTATCTTCAGTTATATCAGTCTGATTTGAATTAGTAGTGGACATAACTGAAAAATAACACTATAAGATGAAACTTCAAGCAGCTTCGGATGGTGTAATTGACAATTTCGAAATTTATTGCATATCTAACTTTACATACTAGGTAAGAAAAAACACAATATTTATGACAAGTGAATGTTTTTTATTGCCCAGTATTAGCAAATCTTGTGAAGTATAATATGTTTGTCATCCGTCGAATATAATTTCGAAGTGATCGTGCCGTCTGTTCCCGGAATGAAAGCATGTTGCTTCTGGGATTTCTCGAGGGGGAAGATTTTTTCGAACCTTCCGTTGAGCATGTTTTTTCAATCGGAATAATCCGTCTCAGTCGAAAACCTCACCTGCGCTGCCGGGAAATTGGTTGCTAAAGCTGCCCAATCAAATAACTCTGCCGGAGTTGTTATTTGGCGAGTCACATCCAGCTGCAAGCTGGCTCTTGATGCAAGGCGTTTAATAGTACCTCCGATACCATCGCATGGACCTTTGCCATGAGCCGTTTCGAAAAAATGCCATTCCGCTGGCACACCGAAATCATCCTCGTGATAATAGAGGTTAGCGAATTTTTTAAATTCTTGTACTGTTGAGGAGCCCCGTCCGAGAAATAAAAAATTCGCAACCTATGTTGTGAAATCGATTTTATGAAATCGTTAGTAATCCGGCTGAACGTATACACCGCAACCGAATCGTGTTTCAAACAGTCAGAAATGATGACAAGACTTCTGTGCATCAAATCTCCGTTTTGACGAAAGTATATAACGACAGGGTATATCGTGGCCTGATTATTATTCCAGTGGAATCTTGGGACCGCTTCTCGAACCACGAAAGCGTAGTTTTCGGCGAAATCGCAAATGACGATGAACTGCCCTTCGTTCAAACTCGATTTTAAAGTTTTGAGATACTGAGATTGCCGTTTGGCGATAAAAGCATGTCGTTGCAAGCAAGCCGATTTTTCGCAGAGCTCGTCTACAAAATCTGATGCATTTTGAATCTGAGTTTGAAGAGTCGTTCTAGGTTTAGACACCCACTGCTTGAATGTAATCGTTTCGATATCGTTTTCGTCAAAGAGTCGTACGAAAAATTCTCTTATCTGTTCGATTCCTGGACAGTTCGTACAAGTACGGAGATGGCAGCTAGTCTCAGGATTTGGACACATCATCATGTTCAGGCAGTCGTCGTAATTATTGATCGTAGGCATCATATTTTTTGTGAGTTACGCCGCGTTGCAGCCTACCACAAAAAAAAATAATAGTATTATGAATCCTAGGATCCCCAAAATGCGCTTGTAGAATCTGAGTAGGAATTGTAATTACCTAATAACATCAATTTAACATTTGAATGAATGGCACAAACGCAATTCGTATGCGTGCCGCTTGCACCAGCTAATACACAATACCGAGGACGCAAAGATGCGAAGATCGAAAATCCAACGATGACACCTGGGTGATTTTTCTTAAAAAGCTCATATAGTTCTTTCAAATTAGCCAAAAGAAGACGTTTTTGATAGTGAACTCTTGAGCCATTTGCTTCTTTCGCCGAGATATAATCTTTTTTTCCTGGCATAGTGGCACTCACTTCATCGTCTACATAGAACTGCCTAATATAAAACCATAGAACCACCTAATATGAAAATGAAATAAAAATCTCTCTACCTAATATGAAAAAAATAAAAATCTCCTACCTACCATAGAACTACCTAATATGAAAATGAAATAAAAATCTCCTTATTGTAATACACAATTAATGTCGAGGAAGTTAAAAATTTGTAGTTCTCGTTTACCGTTAAAACTATTTTTATTTTTTACAAATAATTACACTGCAAAAACTAATTAGTTCGTACCATGTTTTCGTTCCGGCGTAGATAGGATCCCTTCCGTAGATTTCAGTGTCTTAGCTAACCTGACCAAATACACGGAACTCGTTGGAAACTCGGACTGGATCTTCGAAACTGACCAGCTGGTCGGCAGAAGCGTTAAAATTTGGATTTTTTCATTTTTCTTCGTGTCTGCATTTTCAAATTTTTCTCGCATATCTTGTAACATTTCCATCAACGCAACTTTGTCTGGATTTCGGTTTTCAGTCTCAACATGTAAAGCTTGCTTCAATGCATTCGATGATTTATCGAGTTTTCCCGTGACCCACGATTTTATTTTTATTTTTTTTTTGGGATTGGCGACTGCTCAAGAAGTTGGAGCGCAGCATTAACACGCACAAGCTGACACTCAGATGGTGTATCCGAACTTTGAGACGACGACTCCGTCGGAGCTTGCGAGAGTTCTAGGAACACAAGGTTTAATTACGTAAGCTAGGAGCTAAATTACGATGTTGTCATATAAGTTGACTAAAGAAATGTAGAGTAAAACTCGTTTTCTATGTACGTACCGATTGATATATCAATATTTGGAGAGTCGAGAAGGTGTCTTCTGCACTGCCGGCATAAGTAGGCGTTATTATCGATATTATTGAATCCTTTCGCCAACAATGGAACCGAAGGACGTCGTAAATCCTTTTTTCTAGCTGCACCGTCGTGTAAACGAAATGGGTTACAACAACGACCGAATTGATTCGTGCCTGAAGTCGATGCCATAATAAATAATAAATAAAAAATTCTCCTTGATCAGAATTATTAGGCTGGTCAACGATTACACGTTTTTTCGTAAGCACTGAGCAATCACTTTGGTCAATAGATATTTGAATCGCCGATCAATTTAATCCGTCACTGATGGTTGGAATATTTATCGCGATTTCCGATGAACTTGCACTAGCATAACATACTTGCACCGTCAGAAGCCGAAAAGTGAAAATAAAGGTTATGAAATTTCACATACAATCATAACATCGAAACCGGCCAAGGAAATACGAGAACGTTTACTTCCGACCTTGCCGCCGGTGTCGCGTCGTTCGGGCGGGAAATTTGATAATTTGAAGAAAATCAATCTCATAACATACAAAAAACTTTGATATATTTTTTATGTGAAATTCGAAGTTTCTCCCAATTAATCATCCAATTCATATCAATATAAAAGATTTAAAAAAAATGCAAATCAGCCTGTATCTTCTATACCAGTTCGCGGCCCATCTTGTCAATTTTTTCTGTATGTCTACACTAACAACAGAAAATGTAGAAAAATGTAGAGCAAAATCCAACATGACATACTTTTTGAAAATCGATTTTTTTCATTTATTATAGACTTTTTGTACGAAAAAAAAATTTATTGTTAAAGTCAAAAGTTCATTCCAAATTAAAAATATTTTGTCCCACAATTTTTTTTTGCCTGGGCCATAGTTTTTAAGGTACGTGTAGTTAAAAACTGATCCTCATTTTTAAAAAATTGACATATCTGGAGCAGGACTCATAAAAAAAATCTGAAAAAAATCACAGACACAACTAGTAGGTACCTTTTGATAATAAAAAAATTGCAGGACTCTGAAAAATAGTGAGGGATTTGACCTTGCTGGAAACCTGTGGAATGCCTCATATATATATATATATATATATATATATATATATATATATATATATATATATATATATATATATATATATGAGGTATTCCAGCTAAACTCAACCACTTTTGCATCTTATATTTTTTAATTTGGCTTAAATGTTTTTCGGTTGTACCTGTTCAAAGAACTTCCCTTGATTTTTTGTCGAAATTTTTCACCCATACATTTACGAGATATGATTTTTTTCGAAATTCGAAAAAAAATCGATGTCTTTTACTTCAAATGCCCATAACTGCGAAAAATGGACCAAATCAAGTTTTTTTTTTCAAAACGTTTGTTTTTGAGTGTATTTTTTCATAAAAAATATTAAAAATTTGACGGTATTCATCTTCTATATCGTTCTACCGCCTGAAGCAAAAAATTGTTGATTTCTAAAGATCGGACACGTTAAATTTTTTTCAAAATATGTGCTAACAAAATGACTTTTTATAACAATTTTTATTGCTAGGCTGATCTTGAGGAGACTTTACCTTATATTTTTTTCATAATTTAAAATCATTTTTTTTTTCATCACAAGCAAAAAAAACTTTTTTTTCAAAAGGTAGGGCACGTTTAATTTTTTTCAAAAAATTTTCTACGAAACTAACTATATTAA